>ML808514.1:5142-15452 GCA_009831015.1 Picea engelmannii | reverse complement strand
GGTTGAGGTACAAGTTGGGTACATGGTTGAGACAAGTAGTTGATGAGTTGGCACATACATGAGGTGTATAGTTGATGATGTTGGTACATATTGATGATTCATAGTTGATGAGTACTTGACACATGATTGGTACATACTTGGTATATGGTTGGTTGCACTTGTTTATGGTACAGGTTGATTACATATTGTTTGGTATAGGTTGGTGCATGGTTAATGCACTTGTTTATGGTACAGGTTGATGCACTTGTTTATAGTACAGGTTGATTACACGTTGAGGTACAGGTTGATGCATGGTTGATGCATGGTTCAGGTTATTGGTACAGGTTGATTAGTACAGGTTTATAGCGATATATCTCACAGTGATAGTGTGACATTGGTTCCATCATTCTACTTCTACTTCAGAGCGGTTGGATGGGGCAAGGACAGGTGGTTGTGTCCAGCTTCTAGTTGTAGCTGGAGAACATAGGGGGTTGTAGCCTTCTTCTGGTTGTATCCAGAGAATTGGGGAGTTGGAGCTTCCCTCAGGTTGTAGCCTGAGAAACTAGGGGGTTGGAGCCTCCTTCCAGTTGCAGCTGGAAAAAAAAGGAAGTTGGTGCTTTCAATGAATGCAATTCTTCAAGACATATAAGATGAATCATTCTATGGCTTTCTCCCAATTTGGGTTTCCATGTAAAACACTGGTGTATTGTGTATGTGTGTGATTGGTCATTTCTTATTGCTCATTATTGGATAATAATTCTGCATTGATATAACACTTGTATTATTTGGAGAAAAAGGATTATAATTACACTATTACTGATTCACCCCCCCTCTCAGTAATCCAATAGGAACTTCTAATGCACCCATCACAAATGTCTTCCACCGACCCCTCACAATGAGTAGTGAATGGGGCCAATGTTGAAATTTCTTCAATTTAAGCCTGTATGGATCAAAATTTGACATGCTTAGTGATGTAGGAGCATCACCATCAACAATTAAAGAAGCTGAGTGGAGGACAACTCAACACCTAGCCTACAAATTTTAAACTTTTTTTGAATTCCAAGGAGAGTGCGTCATTCTATTTTGAAAGGATTGTAAATTAAATCTTTTAAATGTCTTGAGGCAAGAGCCATCACATAAGGCCACTGAATATTGAATCATCTTAATTATCTGTAGTATTGTACATATTTCGAGCATCAACTCATATCTGAATGTAAATACCATTTATTGTAATATGCCTTAGTAGATAGGTGTTTTAAATTATGATAGGATAACACTAAGATAGTCGGCAGGAAGTCTCGAGAAGCCTCTCCATGTATAAATATATGTAACCGATGCCCAAATGAGGTTGTTGAAGTTTAATGTGAATTCTACTAGATATTATAGAGAGCTTCAGAGAGCTATAAGAGTCCATGTATATAATTTGTTGAACGAATACAAGCAGGGAGGTGTGATTCCAAATGTATGGTGTTCTTTATTTATGAGTTATTAGAGTACATGTGATGTTTCTTTCTATTTATCTGTTTCATATGCTTTATGTGTTTGAGTATGTTTTTTATGGTTAAGTGTGGGAACATTTGATGTTTCTATAAGTTTCAATTGTTTCTCTTCTGATAGTTCTGGTGCAAGGCGTGCATAGTGACCGCAAGGAGTGTGAAGGCCAAGTCAAGATTGACTCGGAAGCTCATAAGAGGTAGTGTGAAATATTACAGTCAAAGTGAAAGGAGTGCATAGTTTCTCAATGGAGAGAAAAATCTGGAGAAGACCCGTGTAAGGAGTGCGTCAGGCCAACACTTAGTCAAAGTTTTGAAGAAGTCACAGAGGGGACAAGCGCAAGGAGTGTGAGAGGATGTTATTGAAAAAATCTATAAGTCCAAAAATTTCCAGAAGTTCAAGGATGCAAGGAGTACGCCAGAGGTCTGAAACCCCAAGGAACAAAATTTCATAAGAGATAGTGAGTACAAGAGTTACACAAGAGGGGCTTGGAAAAATTCCTAAGTCTGAAAGATTTGAAGTGTTCAGAGGAGGCATTTGAGGTTTGAATCACCTCACGTGGTCAAGATCAAGAAGATTAGTGATTGGGATCCCTTGAAAGGGAAGGAGTTTTTCTATTGAGAAGTCAAATGGACAAGATCCATTCAGGGAGAGTCGGGATCATCCATGACCATCAGACCTGGAGAATTAGCGAGGGCATTAAATCACAGAAGTCCTTCGTACTTCGCGTATTCAGAGGATTTCACACTTGAAGTGCAAAGGAGGTGGAACTCCCGAAGTTTCAAATTTCAAAACCTAATCCGAAGCGTATATATTTGAAATACATGTGTTAGTAGATCTGTGCATCCAAGATACCGACACTCTAAAAGGAAGGGGGCATTGCAGTGAAAGTTCAAAAATATTATGAATCTTTGAAGAGTGAAGGAGATATTGACCATTGGTTACAACGGACACATGGAAGGAGATACCACACTCCGGAGGATAGACACTTCCAGGGGGGGTGAATTGAAGTTTTGTTGTGTGCGTTAGGATCCATGAAGGCCCAAAGGCCAGAGAAAATCACAAACATCCATTTATGAAGGACACCTGTCAGCACGTCGCTAGATCCAGAAGATCAAGAGTCCAGGAGAGTAGGGGGAAGAAGTGTTCCATCCCTCTGAATATTTGAATCCCGAAATATATCTGGACCATATGTTTAACATAGTGTGGTGGCCGTTGATTTGGGTCCTCCACGAGTTCGCTAGTCCATCTCTCTGGAGGATTGCAAGAGTTAGCAATCTGGAACTCCCAAATCTCATAGTCCCAGAGTGGATCATAGTCATTAGTCGACAAGAGGGCGCAAACCATTGATTTCTTGGCGTGTGTGTATTCATAAGTCTGGCGCTTCGGGAGAACTGTGGTGCAGTGCTTCAAAAAGTCCCGAATTTTGGAGCTGCGAAGAGACTGTCAACCATCGATATGATAGGAGAACATGAGTCATCCAATCTACACCATAGTTTGACTTTCTAGGATCATGTTGTATTGGAATGGATAGACTTTTTGAAGCCCAGATCCCCGGAATTGATCCCCACCATAGATTTGTGCGGACATTGTGAGTCGAATATCCTTGTTGTGGTTCGACGCTCCATTACTTTGGTATTCAAAAGGATTGAGGCATTAGTTTGTTGAGACTCCCAAAATTTGGTATCTCTGAAGTCCCAAATTCTTTGGAGACTTCAGGATTATCCCATGGTTTTGGCCCATGTTTCTTGGGTAGGCTTTTCTCATGTTTGGAACCCTTGAAAGGAGAATTTTTGCACTCATGAAGAAGTTTTAAGGCTTGTGTAGCGAATTTGAGGGCTCGGAAAGAGTATGTGAGATGATTCATCTCCCGAAGTGAACGATCCTTAGACTGGGAGGTTGCATAGGCCCCAAGAGTGGGTGGGGATCTGCATCAAGTGGTATCAGAGCCCAATTTTAAGCTCTGTGTGAAAGAATATTCATAACTATGCCACCCAAAATATGCGTGGAGAGACATGTAGCAAATCCATCCATGGAATGGGAAATGAGGCAATTCCATGCGAGATTGGATGCCGTGGAGACAACGTAGAGAAGAGAACCTAATGTTGGTGACATCAACGAAGCCGAGAGTGAAGAAATGCAAGTAAAAGGATCTTCAAGAGAAGATGTTGCAGACAAATGCTTGTTGAGAGCGGTTGTAAAAATGGGGGCCAGAGCAAAAATATAAGTCCTGATGTATGAAGGAAACTTGGATGTTGAGGAGCTGCTAGATTGGATAAGGGCTTAAGACAAGTACTTCGATTATGAGGAGATCGATGATGAAAATAAGGTGAATCATTTTGTTACCATACTAAAGGGACATACAGTATGGTGGGATGAACTACAAGCCGACAGAATACACAAAGGTAAGCAAAAAACAAAAAATTGGGACAGGATGGTAGCTAAATTAAAAGATAAGTTCATGCACAAATATTATCAGATAAATATGTTTAGGAGATTGAAGAAATTGAGACAAAATGGCTTGTCATTGAAGGAGTACACTGAAGAATTTTACAGGTTGAAGATCAGAGAACGACACTGAGAGAGTGATGAAGAAAAAGTTGCCAAGTATATTAATGGCCTGAGATATGAAATCCAGGATGAAATCAGCATGATGATGATAATAATGGTGGAAGACACCTATCAGGTGGCATTGAAAGTAGAGGACAAGATGGTGAAGAAACAAAGCCAATGAAACAAAGGAAAAATCCCAAGCAGAGGTAAAGGAACTGTCTGAGAGAAGTTCCAAAAACCCAAACCTGAAGCTGGAAAGTATCATAGTCATACAAAAAGAGAAGGAAGTTCTCGAGGGGGACAACATGGTGGCTGAAACTCTTTTTCTTGAGGAAGAGGAAGAGGAAAAGGAGGAGAAGTGAAATTCTATGCCTATGGAAAGACATGGCATATGTCTTGGGAATATCTTGAGAGGAATAAAGAAGGAGGTGGAGAAACTCACACTTATAAAGCACATAAGAGGAATGTGGAGGCAGAATTAGAAGAAGATGGGAAATCCCTCATGATGAGGAAAGTTCTCTTAAAACCAGAGAAGGAAGCAAAAGAGCCCATGCAGAGAAACATTTTGTTCAGGACTGCTTCCAAAACCAAGGACAGGGTATGCAAAGTAATCATAGATAGTGGGAGCACTGATAATCTAGTATCCACAGAAATGGTGGAAAAGTTGGAGTTGGAGACAACTGCACATCCAAGCCCGTACAAAGTATCGTGGCTATAGAAGGGACACCAAGTCATCGTAAGTCGACAATGCAATGTTGAATTTAAGATAAGAGGTTATAAGGATGAAATTATGTGTGACATCATACCTATGGATGCTTTCCATGTTTTGTTGGGAATACCATGGCAATATGATAGAAATATCATACATGATGGGAGAAAAAACATGTACACCCTTGAGAAGAATGGTTGTACACATATGTTTCTACCAATGGAGGATAAGAAAGTGAAGGAAGAAGTTATCCCAAGCATACTTATCATGAGTTGGAAGGAACTCTTGAACGAAGTCAGGAAAGAACAGGAGATGCAGTTTGTTGTGGCGAGAAAGCCCAAAGTCATTCTTACAAGCACTTTTGTGGATGATCTTCCTGTAGATATTCAAGAACTGTTGGATAATTTTGATGATATCGTGGTGGATGAGTTACCTCATTCTTTACCACCCATTAGGAGTATCAGTCAACACATTGACCTTATTCCAGGAGCGATTTTTCCAAATAAGGCAACATATAGGTTGACACCTGAAGAAAATGAAGAGGTCAAGAATTAAGTCCGAGAGTTGTTGGATAAAAGTTTGGTCAGATAAATTTTGAGTCCATGCGTAGTACCAACTGTGTTGATTCCAAATAAAGATGGAGGTTGGAGAATGTGCACAGATTCTAGAGCCATCAACAAGATCACCATCAGGTATAGATTCCATTTACCCAGAATGGATGATTTGATGGATTGCTTGAGTGGAGAAAATTATTTTTCCAAAATAGACTTGAAGAGTGGTTATCATCAGATAAGAATGAGAGAGGGATATGAATGGAAAACAACATTCAAGACGAATGAAGGGTTGTATGAGTGGCTTGTCATGTCATTTGGCTTGACAAACGCCCCAAGCACATTCATGATATTAATGAATGAAGTACTCAAAGATTTCATTGTTAAGTTTGTAATTGTGTATTTAGATGATATTTTAGTTTTCAGCAAGACTGGAGGAGAGCATTTGAGGCACTTGAAACTAGTGTTGAGGAGGTTGCAGCAAGAGAATTTGTTGATAAATCTGAAGAAATGTTCTTTCATGAAGACAAAACTCATATACTTGGGTTTTGTGATCTATTAAAATGAATTAAAGATGGATCCAGAGAAGGTAAGAGCAATCAAAGAATGTCATGCTCTAAGGATCAAATTTGAGGTGAGAAGCTTCCATGGATTAGAAATTTTTTACAGAAAATTCATCAGGAATTTCAATGGCATTTGTGCACCCATATTGGACACTATAAAGAAAAAACACAAATATTTTAATTAGACAGCAGAAGCTGAAAAAATCTTCAGAGTATTAAAGGAAAAGATCACAAAATGACTGATTATGGTTCTGCCAGATTTCAAGAAGATATTTCAGGTGAGATGTGATGCAAGTGGAGTAGCTATTGGTGTAGTCTTGAGCCAAGACAATAAGCTTGTTGATTATTTAAGTGAGAAGTTGACTGACACTAAGAGAACGTATTCCACATATTATAAAGATTTTTATGCTATAATACAAGCTCTGAAAAATGGAGGCACTACCTTGTTCCAAAGGAGTTTGTCTTGTACAATGAAAATCAAGCTTTACAATTCATAACCCGACAGGAGAAATTGAACCAAACACATGATAAATGGGTAGAATTCATGTAGAATTTTACTTTTGTTATTAATAACATTAGTGGTAATGCTAAAACATTTGTTGATTATTTGAGCATGAGATGTTTGATTATGCAAGAAATTCAAGTGGAGACCTTAGGGTTTGAACAACTTAAGGGAACATATCATGAAGATCCATATTTTAAAGAGGCTTACTAAGCATGTGAAAACCCTTTTCTAAGGGACATAAGTCAATGGATATAGTATTTAATCCAAGATGGGTTGTTGTTCAAAGTAAGCCAACTATGTATTATGAAATTCTCAATGAGAGACAACCTGTTGAAAGAAAAACACAGTGGAGAATTGGCTGGAGATTTTGGCCATGATAAGACTTATGCATAGTTGAGTTATTCACACCATTGGCCAGGTATGAGATCTAATGTGAAGAAATTTGTGGTCATATGTAGAATTTTCTAGTATGCAAAAGGGAAGAAACAAAATATTGGTCTTTATCATCCATTGCCTATTCCAGATAGGTCATGGGATGCCATAAGCATGGATTTTGTGTTGGGATTGCCAAAAACCCAGGGGGAGAGTGATTCCATATTTGTAGTGGTTGAAAAATTTTCAAAAATGGCACATTTCATACCATGCTAGAAAACCAGTGATGGTACTCATGTAGAAAAAATATTTTTCAAGGAGGTTGTGAGATTGAATGGCTTGCCAAGAAGTATAGTCTCAAATAGAGACACCAAGTTTGTGGGACACTTCTGGAGAAATCTGTGGAAGAAGTTGGGGACAAATCTATCCTTCAGTTCAACATATCACCCTCAGAAAAACGGACAGACTAAGGTGGTGAATCAAAGTTTAGGGAATTTGTTGAGGAGCTTGGTTAGTGAACATCACAGTCAGTGGGATCAAATTCTTCCCCAGGCAGAGTTTTCTTATAATGAATCTCTGAACTGAAGCACTGTAAAAATTCCATTTCAAATAGTGTATGGAATGCATCCGATAGGAATTTCAGAGTTGATATATTTGAGACATGATCAGTTCCGAAGTGTAGTAGTAGAATACTTTGTTGCAAAGATGCAGAAGCTCCATGATCAGATAAAGAGACAGCTACAAGATAGGAGTCAAAAGTATAAGAGTTGAGTTGATTAGAAAAGGAGAGAGGTTCATTTCAAATTTGGAGAACAAGTCTTAGCCGATCGGAGAAAATAAATGTTCCCAAGGGGAACATATAACAAATTAAAGATGAAGAAAATAGGACCATCTAAAATCCTCAGAAAGTTTGTTTCCAACGCTTATGAGATTGAGCTACCAGAAGATGTGGGAATATCATAGATATTCAATGTTGTAGACTTGTACCCTTACAGGATGGATGATACAGAGGGGATAAATAATAAGAAGGAGATCCAGTGGGAAAAGTAGATGCCCACGGTAAAAAATCCATAGATGGAGAAAATTATAAATCAAAGGGTTGGAAAGAAGACTAGGAGGAAAACTTATTTTGAGTACCTGGTAAAGTGGAAAGATCGCGAATAGAGGATGTTAGCTGAGTAACTGAACCTAATATTCAGAAGCATGGAAAAATAGTGCAAGAGCTCATGGATAGGATCCCATGAATATTTTTGTCCATAGGAGTATGATGTAGGAGCATCACCATCAACAATTAAAGAACCTGAGTGGAGGACAACTTAGCACCCAACGTGCAAATTTTAAACTATTTTTGAATTCCGAGGAGAGTGCGTCATTCTATTTTGAAAGGATTGTAAATTAAAGATTTTAAATGTTTTGAGGAAAGATACATCACATAAGGCCACAAAATATTGTAATCATCTTAATTATCTATAGGGTTGTACATATTTCGAGCATCAACTCGCATCTGAATGTAAATACCATTTATTGTAATATACCTTAGTAGATAGGTTTTTTAAATTTTGATAGGATAACACTAATATAGTTGACAGGAAGGCTCGAGAATCCTCTCCATGTATAAATATATGTAATCGATGCCCAAATGAGGTTGTTGAAGTTTATTGTGAATTTTTCTAGTTATTGTAGAGAGTTGCAGAGAGTTGTAAGAGTTTATGTACATAATTTGTTGAAGGAATACAAGAAGGGAGGTTTGATTCCAAATGTATGGTGTTCTCTATTTTTGAGTTCATTGAGTACATGTGATGTTTCTTTGTGTTTCTTTGTTTTATATTCTTTATGTGTCTGAGTATGTTTTTTATGGTTAAGTGTGGGAACCTTTGATGTTTCTATAAGTTTCAATTGTTTCTCTTTTGAGAGTTATGGTGTAAGGAGTGCATAGTGCCTGGAAGGAGTGTGAAGGATGAGTCAATATTGACTCAGAATCTCAAAAGAGGTAGTGTGAAATTTTACAGTTGAAGTGCAAGGAGTGCACAGTTTCTCAGTGGAGAGAAAATCTAGAGAATACATGTGTAAGGAGTGCATCAGGACAACACTTAGTCGAAGTGTTGAAGAAGTCACAAAGGGGATGAGCGCAAGGAGTGCGAGAGGAGGTTTTTGAAAAAATATCTAAGTCCAAAACTTTTTAGAAGTTCAAGGACGCAAGGAGTACGCCGAAGGTCTGAAACCTCAAGGAACAAAATCTAAGAATAGATACCGAGTACAAGAGTTACGCAATAGGGACTTGGAAATATTCCTAAGTCCAAAATCTTTGAAGTGTTCAAAGGAGGTGTTCGAGGTTTGAATCACCCCACATGGTCAAGCTCAGGAAGATTAGCGACCGAAATCCCTTGAAAGGGAAGGCATTTTTCTATTGAGAAGTCGAATGGATGAGATCCATTCAGGGAGGGTCGGGATCATCCACAACCGTTAGATATGGAGAAGTAGTGAGGTTGTTAAATCTTGGAAGTCCTTCAAAATTCACTTATTCAGAGGATTTCACACTTGGAGTGAAAAGGAGGTGGAAATCCTGAATTTCCACAGTGCAAAATCTAATCTAGACCATAAATATATGAAACACATGTGTCAGCAGATCCGTGTGTCTGAGAGATTGACACTCTGGAAGGAAGGGGGCATTGCAGCAGAAGTTTGAAAAAAATTCGTAGCTCTGAAGAGCAGAGGAGATATTGATCATTGTCTACAATAGACACGTGGCAGGAGATCCTATCTTCTGATATTTTTTTCTTTGAGGTTTCTGAAGTATGTGTGTCAGCAGGTTGCTACATCCAGAAGCCCAGGAGTCCGGGAGAATAGAGGGAATAAGTGTTCGACCCCTCTGAAGCTCTGAAGCCTGAAATATATCTAGGCCATCCATTTTATAGAGAGTGGTGGATGTTGATTTGGTTCCTCTGCTAGTTCATTAGTTTGGCGCTCCAGAGGATTGCAAGAGTTAGGCATATGGAACTCCCAAAACTTGGAGTCTAGGAGTGGATCGTAGTAGTTGGTCGACAAGAGGGTGCAGACCATTGATTTCTTGGTGTATGTGTATTCGGAAATCCGATGCTCTAGGAAAACTGTGGTGCGGTGCTTCAAAAATTCCTAAAGCCTGGAGCTGCGAAACAACTGTCATCAATCGATCTGATAGGAGAACAGGAGTTGTCTGTGTTGATTAAGGTTGGTTGTCATTGATGTCAACCCTTGAAGAAATCCCCGTAGCATAAAGGTTTGGGTAATGGACCCAATATTGTTTGATATAAATGTGACTCATTATTGTTTTTTCATGGTTGATAAGAAGTAAATATGGATGAACTCCAAAGTGGTCCCCTTATGGTGAAAGCCTTCACGGGAAGACGAATTGTGGAGTAAGAGAACCCTTGCTTAATTCTGGAATAATGAGATGAAGGAAATTGAATTTGTCAGGGAAAATATCCTAGATGGATAGTGCTTGTCATGTCATTTCTGGTGGTATGTGGAACATCACATAATTCCTCACGGTTAGAGAGTTATGGCCATGAGAAGTTGGAGACCCCAGGTTTGGGTAATGGACCCAA
>ML808513.1:140279-158703 GCA_009831015.1 Picea engelmannii | reverse complement strand
TTCATAGTGAAAAGTACTTGTCTTGACAAGTAATTGTCTTACCTACACCATACCAAACAATAAGTTGTCAATTTTTTATATTTTAGCTACTCCTTCATGATATTTTAGCTACTCCTTTCAATTATGATATGCTTATTTGCAGTGACTTAGAATCCTCACAATTATTTCTTCTAAGACATTTTGACATGGTTTTTTTATTATTATCGATTAACTATTAAGATCAAAATGCTTCAATTTGTAATTTAGAGTAGTGTGTATTGAATCACCATGGAAAATAATTACACACCATTTAATGAAAGTGGTCAAAATTTCTCAAACTTGAATCACTCGACACCATACACTAGCCTCTAAGTTGTTTTGTAGACAAAATGCCAATATTTGAAGTTCACCACTAAAAACAAATTCCAACCACTTGTCATGCACAATTGGGTTGCGTTGGTTTAAATTATGACGTGTTGATTTTCACCAGCATACAATGGTCACAATTTTATGCTACTTACAGTGGTCACAGTTTTATTTTCTAAGACACATTGGCATGTTCTCATTTTTCATTGTCTCACTAGTAGATTTCATCATGTTATCGTATATTTCGTCATGAATTTTTTATATTTTAGATACTCCTTATTAAAAGTGTATAAACAAGTTACATCAACTACAAACTAGAGTGAATCACTACATCTAGAATTGAGTGTGATTATAAAAAATTGAGAGAAACAATATCACATATAAGAATACAATGTTATATGACTAACATAAACTAATACTAGACTAAAAATATGACATTAATATATATAGGCACAACATCATAGAAACACAAAAGTTAGAGAGCTAACAAGGTCTCTAAGGGTTAGAATTAGACTTAAAAGGAATTTATTTCCATGACTTTCTATTTCAAACATTAGTACTCCAACTGGTAAAGTTGTTATGAGTTGGTGGTTTTTTAATAAGAATTAAATTTACATAAGGAATTGTAGGCTCAAATTAATCTAGATTGATAATGACATCCATTTTTACTATTTGAATTGACTTATTGATGGAGTGATTTTCACTCTTCTTAAAATACTTCTTCGGAAAATATTTTTCTTGACATTTCACATGAATTTCCATAGAATATACTAACTAGATCCAAAAATAATGACATGAAATATGATACTACACATATAATATATTATCAAAGAAAAAACAAGCTACACAAAATTTCGACATTTGAACAAAAATTTACAAGTTAAATGAGTACATCAATAAAAAAACATACCAACCTTGCAAGTTCAAAATATGAGCTATGTAGATCGAGAATTGGATTTGTTCAATCGTTGGGTGATGGAAAAAATAAACAGCTCAAACAAAAGCCACGAACATTGTCGCAACTATATCAATTGTGTCACAAAGTCTCTTAAACTTAGGTATATATAGATCAACTAGTCGACTAGCCGTTAGCAAATGCTTTTTAGGATAGGAAAAAGTTTTGTTGCAATAGTGATGAACTTTCGTGGCAATAGAGATGAAATTTCATGGAAATAACGATGAAATTTCATGGCAATAGTGATGAAAATCCTGAACAAGTTAAAAAAACTATTCGTGGCAATATCGACCAACATTCATGGAAATATCGACGAAAATCCCGCCCTATTTAAAAAAAACATGAAAATAATGGAAACGTGGAAATATTTTGTGGAATAATCCGCCCATATGTAGTAGTGGGGTCAGACTGACATCTAAAAGAATTGGCATCAAGAAGAAAGTTGTCCATTTTTTCATACCAAGCTCAAGGATCTTCCTTAAGAGCATAAAGTGATTTATTAAGGTGACAAACCCTACTAGAGTCATTATGGACATAGTCAAGACATTGTTCCATGTAGATTTATTCCTCCAAATCCCTATGCAGGAAGGTTGATTTAACATCCATCTAATATAACTCTGATTTATATGAGGCAATAAGGTCTAGAACAAGGCATATGAAATTCATTTTAGCTATGGGGGAAAAGGTTTCATTATAGTCAATGCCTTTAATTTGAGAGAACCCTTTGAAAACTAATTGGGCCTTGTGTATTTCAACACTTCCATCTGATCAATACTTAGTCCTATACACCCATTTACATCTGATAAGTTTTCTTCCCTTTAGAAGAGTTTCAAGATCCAAAGTATCTATTTACATTAAAGAGTGATACTCTTCATTCATTGGTGTGTCCCAATATGGATGACATAAAGCTTCAACAAATTCTCCTAGACTGTGAGTATCTAAAACTTGAGCCAAAAGAGAAGACGCTCACTAGAACTGTGAATGTAAGACACCTAACCCCAAAGAACTTTATATGGGATGCAGTATATAAATTTTTCTTTTCCTCATCCATCTTGAATCTTCTTTCCAAGAATACCATCGTCTTCTACTCACTAAGAGCTTTCCAATGATATCAAAATTCCCTTGATCCCAGACTCTATCAAAAGTTATGCTCCTTTAATGTTTTTACTGAGAATAATAAGTCTGTACATTGTCACGTGATAGGTGACAAGGCATTAGACAAGGTGGATACATGTCATCATACGTGGCAAGTATGCAGTATGGTAGGGTTACGTGCCACCTGAATGGGTGCAAAACCTTCCACCCTTATGATCTTATTAATATTAATTGACCACTACATTAAAAATCCGCGCCTTAGGATTTCATTTATTTAATCCACATTATTAATGATTAATCCTCATTAATTTTAATACTCCACATATTAACATTTTACTTAATATGTTTCACCAGCCCGATAAATAACAAGAGTTTACTTTCTACCTTGGTGCATTATAATATATCATATTATTATTACATCAATTCTATAATATAATTGCATCGCCTCCATGCACATAAGTTTCCATGTTCACCATTCCATTTCTATTTTTCTGGTGCACGATACTCTAAGAAAGATTTAATATCATTATTTTATTGCATATGGGCACTCACCCCGCATATGAATTAACACAAACACTTGCACTTAATAATTTTATATCTTATCACCCCCCGAGTACATTCCATTTAAATGTACCCTCTAGGTTTGATCTTCTGATACCAGATAGCGCTATGGGGATTCAACATTATAAATTATATCACCTATAATTTATCTCTTATGCCACCTTCGTTCACCTCCCAATCACACGATATGTGATACTCCGAGAATTTAATATTATAATTTTATTATATTTTTGCACCCATTTCATGGAATACAACTTAATGGACCCTCTTATATTTAATATATTAACCTCATATCATCCCCCAGGTACACCACCTTCATGTGCACCTTAAAATATCAAACTTCATATACCTGATAGCATGGTGGGGGTGTATGAATATTATATTACACTGCCATACTACCCCCTGCATATATCACTTACCAAACACCTCATTCTCCATTTACCTGATAGGTGATATTGTGAGGAGGTAATAATAATATATTTTATATTTATCCATGGTGGAAAAACTTTAATGTTATATTGTTATAGGGTATCGCCCTATCAACCCCTATCATATTGTGTAATACTTCCTCGCTTGTACTTCCCCACATCTGATATCAGATAATCCAGTGGGAAATTTCGCCATTATAATATTATAATATATATTGATGAGAGGATGAAAACTAATTAGCATGTATTTAAAAATAATAATGAAAATAATAACGAATAAATATTCTCATAGGAAACTTCTCCATGCTTGTAAAATTCTTCTCTATCCAGTCCAAATACATGTGACTGGTTAATTTAAAAAATTTAATATTGTTCCCAAAAGAAGAACTCGTGAGATTATCTATTTCTCGTGCATAAGAATGAATAGAAAATATAAAACAATTAAAATTTATAAACACATCAAACTTATTTAATTGAGTTTCTTTGTAGAGATTTATATTTCTTGGAAATAAAACTTTCCATGGTAAAATTTGTGTTTTTATACTGCCCACCAAAAATTAATGGAAACTTCCCTAAATTGTAGGAAATGTAGTGCCCTTCATAGCTACACTATATGAATATAATTTTACTTGTAAAGCATATGAAAATGTCAAATTTGCCATATTTTTCAAGACACAATTTAAAATAAATGTTTATAAATTTCCAAATAAAATTAATAAGGTTTTTTATTTTTATTTCAATTATGAAATTGTAGATTTATTTCCCATTCTTTTATTAATATTTATTTAAAAATACTTTTTCCTCTTATCATTATTTGGTCTATCTCCTCCTAAGTTCAAACATAGGCCTAAAATTATCTCTAACTTTGGTGCTTAATAGATTATCCTAGGTCGACAGAGTGTCCAAGGCCATCTAACCTATCTTTAGGTTTCTATCAAGAACCATATTTCCCTATTTTGAGGTTGTTCTATGAAGAAAATATTGGTCAGTCTTCATTGCTAACACTTGCATTATTATTGTCAAGCATGTCAGATGAGGGTGCTTAGTAAGAAAATATTGAGTTGGAACAAATATGGCATCCAACCTATTATAGCATGTTGATATCAATTTAATGCAAGTGTAGTTAACTAAGTCTTACAATAAGGTTTTAAGGCCTAATATTTAACTAGGGATAAGTCATCTCCCAAATCTGATCTATGGCTTCAGTAATATAGGGAGTATCATTCATTGAACATAAATTATGCATTATTTATTTTTTCATATGATCTGTGAAGACTCTAATATTCTAGTATTTAGTATTAACTTATGAAATTTATTCATATAAATTGTTTTAAATTCCCAACCAACACTCTGTTCTTACTGAAAGTTACAAACGTTTACTTACAACAACCTTTAAAAACAAGATAGTCAAAGGGAAAAAAATAGAATGTATTTTTCACAACTCTCTACATATTTTATAATTCAGCCATGTGATGTAGGATTATCACTCCAACTCATCATGCATGTCAGAAACCAGCGCAACAATGCACTTGGAGGGAACGTATCCCGAAAAAGGACGCGCCAATCGTCCAAAATTTTGAGTTTTAAATCTCCAATTTTAAATGTAATTCAATGTAATTGAAGATTGAAAGCTCAAGGAAAGTCGAGCCACTGTGATTTTATAGGATGTGTGTAGAGTTTCCTTTAATGGCTAACAAATAGGTGTATCTAGATGTGATTCAAACTATATGTTTATTTATTGTAATAAATCCTAGTGGTAAGTGGTTTTTATTGTGAGATGATAGCACTAGAATAATATGGAGGGAAATATCGAGAAGCCCCCTCATGTATAAATCAATGTAATGTATACTGAGTAATTGTTATTAATTAGAAAGAGTTAGTTGATAAGGAAAATAGGAGAGTGGAGGAGAGTAAGAATCGAGACTTTGTTGCAATCTAGTCTTGTACACACTGTAAAAAGCAATTGGTTTTAATACAGAAGTAGATTTCCCTTCATATGATTTTTTGTGTATTTATGTGTGTGATGGATGTTTGTTTCTAGATTTTTTTTACTATGTTTTGTGTGATTGTTATATGTTTCAATCTGAAATATTAAGAAAAACTCTATGTCTATAGTTTTATGAGTAGTTCTGGTCTCTTTAGGCTTGTGTAAGGAGTGCACACTAGAGTAGTTGAAAAACTCTGTGAATCCAATGCAAGTAGTGTGTTTTAACTCTGTCTTGAGTTCAAGAAAGAGTGTTCCAGGTGGGCACACCAGAAAAATTTGTAAAGCTGAGAAGTGATGTGCAAAGTATACATATCAAAGTTACTGAACACTTTGAACCCAAGTGCAAGGACTGCATAGGGAATTTTTTTAGGTTTCAATACTTCAAAGGAGGAGGTTCTATAAGGAGTTCATTGAGCAGGCACAAGGAGTGCATGAGAACTCTACTTCGTGTTATGTGAGGATATTTCCAGGGAATGCACATTAGATTTACTAAATACTCTGTGGGGAAGTGCGAGGTGTGCAAACGTGTATGTCTTGTTTTAGTCAAAGACTCAAGGATATTTGAGTGAAATGAGTGCATGAAGCCAACACACTGTTTAAGTGTTGGTAAAGATTAGGAGGAAAAGAAGATAGTGCCTGGAGGGCACAAGAAATCATTTGAAGAACAAAGGGACTGGACCCTGTTATGAGGAGAATCTCTCTATGGCTAGAGGAAAACCACAACAGATGAAAATGACTGCAAAAATTAACTCTAATATTAGATATGCTATATAAGAAAATATGCTAATGAGACAAGATAAAAGGCATACGTCGTCCAGACATTCGATGAAGTCCACTCAAAGCAAAGCACCTGCAACTTGTCATCAACAACCAAGAAACACAACCATATGGTGATAATATATAAAGTTATCACATTCAATAGAATAATGCATCAACATTCATAAAAAATACGCCTGTGTAATAACAATTAAAATATTTGCAAGATATGAATTGGACAAGAAAAGAGTATTTCTATTAAAATGTAATCAGAAGAAGTGAATGAATTACAAACTTACGTGTCGACACGGTTCAGAATTGAGAAACTAAGTCCCTTACAGCTGGGCTTCTACCACTTCAATCCTCCACCAAAGGCAAGATCATATAAGAGAGACAATGAGGTTCTCAATCAAGTAGGGAAGATCTCGAGGGATGAACAATGTGTTCAAACTTAAAAGGATAAAGAGATGCAGATTCAATATGAAGTGAACAATTTATCTAGTGTCACTTTTCTCTCAAAGTTGAATTCTTCTCCTCTTTTCCATAGCTTGAATATGGCCCTTTTATAGACTTCAAATGGAACTGAAGGGTCAAGTCAAAATGTTTCCAGTATATGGAAGGTCAAGGGTCATGGATCTCATGACGTGACATGGAAACCCGACACCTTTTTTTAATTTTGGGCACAAAACTTGATGTACACGGGTTGTAGTGGTGCAAATTGCATATAGGTATGATGTACAATAGTTAGGGAGTGTATATGTGGATAAATATTGTTTTTAGCTCCGGGATTTCCAAAAAGGGACTTCAAGTCTATATAGGGAAATGGAAAAAAGGACTTTTGAGAAACTTTGCATAGGGTGAGGGAAATATTACTATAACACATGCACCCTAATGTGTGAGGTTAGGGGAGTATATGGAATGGTCAAAATACATTATAATACCTAGAAGTGGAGTAAAGGAGAATCAACTAGATGAACTAGTTTCTCATGAGAATATTACAATATGTATTGAATTTGCACACATGGATGCCAATTTGAATTACATTATAGATCCATGTGAAAATACACCAAACAGTTGTTCATGGCCATGAATAGGTAATAAAAAGGTGGTGACATGCTAAAGGATGTCATATTCATGAACAAGGCCCAATAAAACCAGTCTCAAAATCAATCTGAAGATATTTGTATACAATGGAGTAAAATCGGATCCCCCATGATCACTGAAGTCACATAGGTATTGGTCGAATGAGAGATAGAAGAAAAACAGGAAACATATGACTATGAACTAATGTCTTCAAGTCTTCTACATGTTCTTCTAAAGGTGAAATTATACATCGTGTGAATAAAGAAGTTGAGGTCGAGCACAGTGAGACTTCGTTTGATTACCCATCATTAAGGTATACCATTAAAAAACATGAGACAACCTAACAATAATTAAAGTAGCTCTCAAGGAACTGAGTACATTCTTACAAGTGTGAATAAAGGTGTTGGGGTCGAACACCTGAAGAATCCATCGATCAGGAGACATTGATGTATTCCAAACTGTCGATGGCAAGAGAACCTGCCACTAATGACTGCAAGGCTCTAGGTACTCATAGGACTCTATGTCTCATTTCCATAATAGATGGGTTGAAGTCGATGGAAGGAGACCAACTGAAAGGAGAGAATTAAGGAACCTCTCATCATTCAGCATGAGGAAAAAATAAGGATCTTGATGATTTGGAGGAAATAAGAAAAAGAACATGTTCATGAACCAATGAACATGTGCACCTTCCACATGTTCTAGATGAAAGAGGTACACGAAAAAGACCTGTTGAATAGAATCCAATAAGGAAAATTGTTGACAAAGGTGAGGAAACCACTGATAAGGCTAATGGAATTGAAGACACTTCACAAATATCGATGGGTGAATATATTTCTTTCTGTCGAACATAAGGGAACCACCCAGTCAACAACCAATGGTGAAATGTCAACTTCTAGGTTCACAGTTACCTACCAATGATGAAAGTAGGACCATGGTGAATTATAGGACTACAGTTTTATGTAATTTTGATACATACTAAGGGTATGGATGGCATGCAAAGTCAGGAGTTCTGAGGAATGGCCAACACAGGTTGATAGACATCCTTTGAACAAGATCATGAAACATATGGAAGACTCTGGTAGCATAGACTCAATGATGAAACTTTGAGATGCAAGAGGAATCAATGAAAATCTCCATAGGGAATCAAAGAGTAACAAGTCGAGGGATAAAACTCTACATAACAAGATCAACCTCCTAAGGTCATCATAAACCCAAAATTTTGATGACAAGTGGACTCAAAAAATTTATTCTCTATTAAAAGGAGACACGGTTGTTGCAAATACAAGATAATATTCTTTCCACGGTTGTTCTTTTTTTTTTTCATAGTCAAATGAATGTTATGATACAGAGGAGGAAACAAATGTCACAAGTAAGAAACTAGTTTCAGTAGTGGAACATACCTATGCCCAATGCAAGTTGGTGCATACGAGAGATGGACACTAGGGGGAATGTTTCCTCTTGGGTATAGGGTGTCAAGATGCAAAGGATATAACAAGGCTCTTCTTGGTTGATGATGAAAATTGTTGAGGTGATAGGCTTATAATGCAAAAGTGAGAACTGAAAATAGGCTCAATACTAAAAGCAAGACAATGAGATGCAATTACAACTTAATGCTAAAACATGTCCTTTTTCATAATATTAGTCTACTTGGTTTGAAAAAGGGGTAAACTTGCACAAAATAGACGTCCTTTCAAATCCAATTTATGATTCTAAAAGAGACAAGTTCACTCGACAATATTTTTTATTTTTGTGAGAGTCGTAAAAGAGCTTAAATCAAACTCATTAGGATTCCTCTAGGTATAGGTTAGCATGCTTATGAATATAGAGTCATGTATTAGCTATAAGGGACTCCCAATATTACGGACAAAAATCTCAGCATGGGCACCAAATGAAGTAGGGGATATAACTAGGGAAACCATGCTTGGTAAGTCTCTACCATTCAATAATGACACTTCTAGTTGTAGATAGAATGTTTAGTGTCGCTATTCAATGGGTTCGTACCTAAGGCATATGAGTTGCAGTCATAGGATGATGCAAGTGTGCATGATCGATTGGGTACCTATCCTATATGTTGGGTAATGAAAATACTTGTCCAAAGTTACAAATGGGCGACATGGCACTGAAACAATGCAAGAATCCCTGGATAAAACCACCAAAACCAACTCCATCCACTGTCGTATTAGTCCATTAGGCCAAAACTTTGTGAAAAACTATGTAAAGTGGGTAAAAATTTTCTATCAATAGTTAAAAAAACCAATTTTACTATACCATTTGTATTTTTTACCCAAATAGTGCATTTTGGACCAAATTGCCTCCAAATTTCAACTGATGATTGTGGGAGCTATGAGGGATAGAATCGACAATCGTCTAGACCAGGTAATTCATCTTTCTCCTCTATTGATTTCTAGTGGATTAAAATTTGTAATTAGGTGTGTTTTTTTTACTTTTTTAGGGCACAAATTAGAAAATAAGGTGTACGCGGGTTGCAGATCATTAGGTTCTGTATAAGCATACTTATACGCAACTGTTTTCGAAACAACCATCGTATAAGCATCCCTATATGTGCTATGTACAATGTAGCCCACGCACATGTCCATGGATAAGGTTTTTCAGATGTTGCTAACTCAAAAAATGGTTTGGATCTTGCAGGATGGTGCTAGAGTGGATAGAAAGAGAGCATGAAGAGGTGGATATTGTAGTGGAGAGAGATCCAGAGGCCTATATGGCCTTAAACATATGTGGGTTATACAAGTTTTCGGCTCTCAAAGGTATGAGGGCTCAAGTGATATTTATTCAACTACTAGTGAACTACTGGGATTCGGATACTAAGGCCTTCAACCTTAATGGACAACCATTAAGGATTGAAGTTGAGGACATCTACTTCTTGTCGGGATTGTCAGAATGGGGTGAGGTGGTCAACTTGATAGCCCAAGGATCTGAGAGTGGCATGATAGAATATTACATAGCCACTCATTGCATTGCAGGGACTAAGAAGGTAGGGATCCAACTCCCAATTAGAACGATCAACAATATGAGTCTCATTATTTTTTTCCTAGTGTTGGAAGAGATCAAAGGGTCGGCCTCTTTGCACCAGGAATCGAGACCACTTATGTTATATTCAGTGGACTTCTTGCGACCCATGGTTTACAACTGGTGCAACTCACTATTGACCAACATGAAGAGCTAGCTGGCAGATTGCAAACTGGGTAAAAAGATGAACTTCGACTTTTCTTCTATCCTTTGTAGTTTTTTCTTCGATGAGGTTCTAGGATTGGGCCCTAGAGTTGACATTGTTCCATGAATACCTCATGATCTAGCCATGGCATGGTGGACTGAGATGATGATGCGGTAGGGGGATGGTAGGGTGCCAACACCCTACAATGATGACTTTTTCTTCTGGTGGAGTCAGTAGATGATAGCTATGGATGACTACCCTTACATAGGGATTGAATTAAAAGGAGATTCATACATGGTTTTCCCACCAGAATCGTCTTACAGAGACATAGGTATGTCATGGTTTTTTGAATATTTCATTTTTTTGTATTTTTGTATAAGAAAACAAAAATATGTTTTTATGATGTTAGGTGTTAACTAAACATGCATGTAACATAGACATAGGTCCATGACGGCTATAAGGACTTCCATGACACTAGTGGAGGCACTAGGGGGATGAGGTAGTGGGAGGGTATGACATCCCCCAAAAAAATAAAGTATTTTTGAAATTTAAATTTGTTGGAAATTTATTCTGTTTTTAGTAAATTTGAATTTGGAAACTTTTTGCCATTTGTGGCAATTCTGAATTTCGAATTTGATAATTGTAATTAATTATCATGACTGTTGGGCAGAGACCTGATTTGACCCAACTAACTATTTGACTATGACACTTGTATGAAAACATAATATTTTATATTGATTGCAGGAGGACAAATGAAACAACCATGTTAAATTTAGTTGACCATGACTCTATGAGTGGGGAACATGATGGAACTACCTCTAGGTTAATTATTACAAGTGGAAAATCAGTGATTTGGCCATTAGCAGCCCCTAAAAATCAGGGATTTAGAAAGCTGCAAAAATTCCCAAGGGAGGAAAAAAGACCTAGGCAAATTGATAAATAGCATATGTGAGGAGGCAGGACACTACCAAGTATGCTAGGGAAGAAGACTATTCATTTACTTGTTGTTATGAACACTACTGATTGAGTGTGAGGCAAGAGAAATCAATTGGAGCTGAAGGACATTGCTAAGGAGAAGTTATTTCCAATTTCTCCCTCATGGATTCATGGTCATGCTAGGGGGTGAATCGGGCAAGTAGTTTGGCTGCCCTGTTCTACGATTGGGAGGAACGTGGCTATTCCCTTTGTCTTTCAGTGCATTATTTCAGATATGTTATTTTTGTCCTTTCTCTGGCTGAATGTTATATGGTGAAGTACTTGATAGAATGCATATTTTAATTCAATCTAGGAATAATATTAAGGATGAAAGATCGAATACATCTTATTGAATTTAAGAATTGCTAGAATGTCTCTATACCAGTTCGGAATGGATTATCTTTGTTGTAACATATTTATGTTGTGAATACCAATTCCTGTAAGTATACTAGCTGAAAGGATATGCCTAGAAGATTGGATCTATGGTTTGGATTACTACTGTAGTAAAATAAAGAATTGTAGTTGAACACCCCATAGTTAGATTGTAATGCATATTGGAGTTACCTACGCATTGAATGCAGAGGAATAAATTACATAGTGTAGATATATATATATATATATATATATAGTATATACAAAATACATCGACATGATTAAAGTTAGATAAGTATATAGGTTTTTATTAAATCGAGGAGTCAGAAACTCTCCTTAAAAACCCTGTTATAAAACCAAATGAAATTAAATAAGGTCGTTACTCTATTATAAGTCAATACAGAAGTAGAATACTCAACGAGAATAAGGGCTTGACAATAGTAAGACAAAATCTTTGAACAAAAATAAGGGGTATGATTGTAGGAATACTTACTGTATGCGGTAAGATTAAATTTTTGTTTCCTATTAATATACTTGCGAACAACCCACTCGGGGTTCGTGACTATAGTCTATATCGAATGGGACTACTACAGTTATACAGTTCTATACTTAGACTGGTAAATTCGAAAGGGCTTACAGTCCCAATCTGTACAGACCAAAAACTCCAATTCGGGATGAGATCCTACTAGTTTAGGTGTGTTCCAAAATTTTTACGCAATCAATTAACAAGTCAGTTTATGAACAGATGGAAACAGACATAGGCTAAGTAACTAACAATGCTAAAGTTTTCATGTATATAGTTATAGAGCACATGGAAGTCTTGGGAACCACAACATATCCTTAGTAATAAGCAAGTCCTTATGTTATTTATATATATTATGTACGAAGATGATGGAAATGTATAATACCTTAATGCAGGGTAAAGAGAAAATTAAATTACTATGAATGCCTATATAATTGATAATAGGAAGTATCTTGGAAAATAAATAGAATAACCAGTAAACGATTCAAGTTCTGAAGTACAAAAACCCCAGTTTCGGAAATGGAGGGAATTATGTTAAACTCAGAAGCAAATCCCATACTCTTCACATTTATATACAGTCGATTTGATTCAATATACGATGATTAGGTTACAAAGAATAGTTGTCCATTTTATTTTATTTTTTTATAAAAATTATACATAACATAGGCGACATTCACCCCTCTTGTTTTCTTGACTTCGCCTTGAAACAGAGGAAGGAATAATCAGGGAGTAAGCCCTTTCCGTGTTATGATTGCCACCACAAACAGACACAAGATTTGTGTACCCTGCTAATCCTCTGTAGCATTAAAATAAAGTAGGGTGTACTCCTGACTAATCAATATAGAATTTTTCATTGAAACTTCTTTATAAACAATAAATATGGTACATAGCCTTGGTCATCAACACCAGTGAACTCTAAAAGATAAGGAATAGTGTAGTTGGAACCAATTTACCTTTCGTGGGAGAAATAGGGATCGGCCCGAGTGCCTCATGGAGTTTGACATCCCTATAAGAAAGATTCACCATTAAATCATTAGCAACACATATGAAAATAAAATAAACAAGAAGTTGCAACAGAACCATAAATGGAGGTAACGATAAATTCAATTTATTACTTAACTCGTGGTTGGAACCTGGAAAACTTTTTCTTGTTGCGCTCTGGTTGAGTAAATGTCCTGAGTCGGGGATGTTGGTCTAGGTATTCTTGATGGGTACCTCTCATCAACGAAGTCCCACCATTAGTATGATACCAAGCCGCAAATCTTTTCTTATAAAGGAAATTCAACAGTGCTATTTTTTCCAACTTTTAACTGTGTAAAACACGAAATACAGATAGACAAAAACCCTATGTAAATGTTACTGGAAATGTATGTTTTGTAGCTAAGTGGTTAATACATCCTGAAACAAATAACTGAGGTATTATTTTTAATACAATTCTAATTGAAAAAAAAGAAAAAAACCTAACATTGAACCCTGAAGGCTTACACAAATCTCAGAAATCGATAAGGACGGTAATCCCCTTTTTATACCCCAAGCCTCAAACCAAAAGATTTGAGCCATCGAAGTCTTTTCCAAGGGTGAATGTAATATCTTTCGAAGGACACAAGCTTATATCGGAATCCATAGACTCATCTATGAAAGGATAAGAAAATCGTCAGAGATAACGATAAAGGAAAAACCTTAACTTAAATATGTACAACAGAAGACACAGAACATCGTTTTCCCTGTAGCATTTCATTGAACGACCCTATTATTCAAAGATTTATTTTGAGGTAAAAATCCTTACCAATAAGAGGGACTTTGCTGCCTGCCTCCAGGATGCGACCCAAGTCGACAGACTTGCTACCAAAGATAGTGATACGCAGGCCCATTTAGAGAATCTCACAATGACAAAGGAAGGTCTGTTTAACCCTAGGAAGAGACCTTACAAGAGTGATTTAATGATGAAAGTATAGGGGTTGTTGGGGCCATGTGATGGGGTTTAGGTTGGCGCGTTTTGACTGGAAAGGAATCGGAAAGGGTAAACAAAATTCGTGCCTATAGGCCCCATTAATGGCCAGATGTAGAGCTTTAACTCTTGCTGACAATTATACCTTTCCACCCAAGCTATGCATCAAATGCGCAGTTAACTTGACTCCTTTATGACGGGACTAGTAAGGTCGTGTTCTCTTAACTATTGACTTGTAGTTACCTCCTATCCAACAGTATCGTAGTGGGG
The DNA here is from genome assembly GCA_009831015.1 of Picea engelmannii. Taxonomy (NCBI): domain Eukaryota; kingdom Viridiplantae; phylum Streptophyta; class Pinopsida; order Pinales; family Pinaceae; genus Picea; species Picea engelmannii. The sequence goes on along the minus strand of ML808513.1, from coordinate 144,230 downwards.
TTTTCATTACCCAAACATCACTAAGAAAAGGTACAGGGTTACCTTGTTACTAGACATGCTTAGTCATTAAAGGAACCCATATTTGTTTAACCAGCAAGACTATACTACTAATCACTAGTGGTGTATGATTTTCTCACCCCTTTCTTTTACGTTAGATAAATACATTATGTTAAAGATGATATTATTCAGTCTGATATGCACAATTACATAAATTCCATGTCTAAGAAAAACATAGGTTTGTAGGTCTAAACCTAAAACTTTACAGACAATTGTTATGAATAGGGATGCGGGGTTTAAACCATAGATAATTTACTGCACTATTAGACTAATATAAGAAGGTTACTACATGAAGAGAAGTACTTAAATTACCTCACAATTTTTTTTTTATGCTGGCATTTTGAGGTATATTACAGAGGGGATGTTGATAGAGTGCTACAAAACATGTAGGTTAACCTATCTCATTTGACGTAGAGGATTCCCATGTTTCAAGTGGAGGATGTGTCAGAGGAGATGAAACAACAGGTGGTAGTTGTTCCCCGTGCTTGGGTACAAATCTTTTGATGTCTTTCACATGCAATAGTATACTATAATAACACACATCTGATGCCATAGGCATATATGTCATGACTCTTGTATGATCAGTTGTATATGTATTTTGAGGGTGTCAACCCCAATTTTGTACTATAACATCATATTTTTTGAGATGAAATATATATAAAAAACATTGATCTTCGGATTTACTTATGTTACAATGTGTACATTGATGAATTTCTTTTCTTTTCTTTAGCTATCATGTAGGCGAGCCAGAGCACCAAATTGAATTTCTACAAGGAACATGGACACAACTAGCCACTCACACTGAGCATCTAGAAGAATAGTTGCGAGAGACTCAAGAGGAAGTAGAGAAGTAGCCCTAGAAGTTGCAAGAGTAGATGCATAAAATATTACTACAAGGAAACAATGCCCAAGCAACACTACACAAGCACACAATAGAATGCACACAGATTTTCAGGGAAGTCAGTGACTGGATGGGCATCATCACTCGAAGAAACTAAGTCTTAGAGTATGTGCGCACAAATATCCATATGTTGAATGAGGAATTTGAGGTCATAATGGATCCGATGGAGAAACAACAGAAGTTTGACCAAATCCAACAGGCTGACAATGAACTGGATGCCCTTTTTGAGGCACGGTCTATAGCAAAGAAAGAAATTCATGATTTATGACCTATCATTTAGGTAGTTTATATGAAAATGCATCAAGTTGATGCAACAATATATTCTAAGTGGAACTTTTTGGTCTCATCCAAGCCAAAGGGGTATAGTAAAGAAGCGACCCAACAGTTTTTTGCATAGGCATCACTCCTTGCCAGGAAGTGGTAGGACAAAGTTGGAAACTTTCAAGGAGTGAAGGAGTGAGGCTTAGAATTGTTCCCAGAGTTGGGCCCTTCATTTGAAGAGGTAAAATAAGAGCTAAAAAAAGAAGGAAAGGAGGACAAGGGAAAATAACAGATGCTCCTGGAATATGTGAAACAACCAAGCACTTGACTCAAGGGCGAGTCAGGGATTGTGGTGAGAGCCTATTGGGCCCTTCGTTTTAGGGACAAGGATTCATGCAAGTTTTGACTAGGCATGAGTTGCGCAAGCTTCACCAAAAGATGGAAAAAACAACGAGAAAGGGCAAGATAAAGTAGTTGTGAAAGTCAACGTAACACCAACTAAGAAAAAGATGGTTGCAATAGAACAAGGAAGCACACAAGACAAGATGGAAGACACAACCTAGCTATATATAGGGCTAAACATAATTTTAAAATGGTTGGTGTTGTTTTTATTAGTCAGTTGAGCTCTTAGCTGTTGGTTATTGGAATTCGAGTCAAGTAAAGTATTGAGTCTATAATGTAACCTATTTATCTGTCTAAGAATTGGAGTTCTGCGACATGAGTGTAGAGTCAAGAGTCTATACAAAGAATTAATGGGTATCTCTGAGTTTGTAACTAAAGGAAGATTCTAAAGCTAGTATGAACAAGGACCTAAATTTTCAAAATATGATGTTTCTCTATGTGTTTACTTATGCATTACATTACTTCTTTATGGTCTATAAGTCCTACTTGAATGGTTCTATGTTTAAATTATTTTTCTCAACATAAGTAGGTCCCATTATTGCATACATAAGATTCAACATTGTTTATGTCTCTTACGCAAGATCAGGATGAGTCCCGAAGGTTCTGTCGATCCTCCTGAGTATTTTCCCTACCCTTCCCTATCTTTGTGTCTCAACAACGCTTCGGGTGAGACTTCTTCTCTTTGAAGGAGATGAAAATTCTAATGCTCTAGACTACTTGGTACCTTTTGTTGGTAACCTGAGAAGGAACCTAGTCTGATCAAAATCATGCCAACAGATCCCACCAATGAAGAGAAGCGAGTAATATCCAAACCATATAGATGCCACCTCATCTTATAGAAGATCCTCTTCTAGAAATTTCGTGAAACTTGACCTTTTCTTACTCTTTTGACATCATCACACCATAGTTGTAGAGCAGCCTCCAAAGACATCACAACCTAGCTTTGGAGTAGAGGGCGATGATCATGCATAGTCTCACCCTACGTATAATGCATCCTATGATGACCTTCATTAATAGGGTTTTTCAAAAGAGAAATCCAATCACCTTACTCATGAAGAAAGACTCTTTTTGGGAACATGAACACATGTTTTTCAATGGATCACTGGGGTGAGAAAAAAAATGCGTAAAAAAATTCCCCCCAAATTATGAGACTGGAACTCTTGATAGTCGAAATACTTTGTCTAATGTGTGTGTCGGAAACAAGGAGTGCATCGATCGAGAACTTGCAAACAATTAATCCTCTGCATAATAATATACCAGTGTCCGAGGTAGGAATTTCCCATACTCAAATTACAAAATTTCAATTGATTCATTGCCGCTAAATGTACAGTGTGGATCCATGTCATCTTGAATTAACATAGACACCAAGAATATACTGTGGATGTATGCTCTAAAATGACTCAAATTCGGACATAGCCATGAGACATACAGATCTATTTATCAATACAAATCATGAATAATCCATTCCAACCTAGACCAAAATGATAAGATCTATGGTCTTCATTTCCATCGTCTCTAAGTATGAATATAGCCATGTGATTACAGTTGATGAAGTCAAACATGGTAGGAACCCCTTGATTGTCGGTCATTAATGAAAACCATTAACAAGTGCGAGGTAAATCACCATTGATGTCAATGAATCCCAAGGTACCCTAGTACAATCCAATGAATTTGAATAAATGAGTTGAAGTTGAACACTCGATGAAATATTCCAATCAGGGGTCAATGATGTGAACCCACTGTTGAAAGTGAAGAAACCTGCCATTGAGGCATGCAGGCTCTAAAGTACTAGATGATTTCTAAGTCTTCTTCTTGGATAATGAGTTGAAGTCGACAGGAAAACAATCATCACAGGAGGGCCTTGTTGTATCCCCCATTAATGACACAAAATATGTAACATATTTGAGGTAGATCAGAGTATGAAGTGATTTGAAACTGACATAGGGAAGGCCGACATGGTAGAAGATCTATAACTGCAGATGGTCGACTCGATAGAAGGATTATTTAGGTTAGACTTCTCTTGAACATATGAATGACACTACAATCGTCTTGGAAGCATTGATTCAAGGAGGACCCAACATATGCACATGTGGATAGTCAAATGAGAGACAAATGGATTTCTGGACTTGGATACAATGATCAAAGGGGGTGTCATGTTCAAGAGCAACTATTACTGCCACTAACATAGACATAGGGACATATTTCTTTCCCAATTTCCCCCCAAAAGTTTTGGCGAGTATCTCTTTATTTTTACGCAAGCTTGAGAAGGATAACATATGCTTGTTGATGTAAGCTCATCCTTCGAATGAGTCCCTCAAAGTATATTTAAC
>ML808513.1:120875-140229 GCA_009831015.1 Picea engelmannii | reverse complement strand
TTCCAGATTTGGTGGCGCTCCAAGAATACAGCCACTATCTTCTTTGACGGGGCGTCCAAAGGCAACCCAGGCCAAGCTGGGGCAGGGGGGGTCATTTACCCTCAAAATGGGATTAAAATCCTTTTCATTTGGGGTCTAGGAATGAAATCCAATAACCAAGCGGAGCTGCTAGGGTTAACTAAAGCTTGTCAAATTGCCAGAAAAGATGGCATCAAAGACATCCAAGTCTTCGGGGACTCGGAGATCGTAATAAAAAATCTAATCTCAAAAGAGCGGTTTAGAAACGCAAGTCTCAACAAATCCTTGGACAGATTGAATAGAGTCCTCTTAGGCTTCAATTCATACAAGTTTTATCATGTACTAAGGAGGTCAAATAGATAAGCAGATCAGTTGGCGAGCAATGGCAGCACTCTTATGAAAGGGATGTTGAGGGTAAACAATGAAAGCTTCTTTCAAATTCCCTGAGAATAGAGGTATCTCAATGTAGAAGTAGTCAGAAGTCAGCATTGTAATAAGGGCTGCTCCGGCAAAAGCCCACTTCTCCCAGTTAATAAAATCGTTACCCGTTTCAGTTAAAAAAATATATATATATTTGCAAGATATGAATTGGACAAGAAAAGAGTATTTCTATTAAAATGTAATCAGAAGAAGTGAATGAATTACAAACTTACGTGTCGACACGGTTTAGAATTGAGAAACTAAGTCCCTTCCAGCTGGGCTTCTACCACTTCAATCCTCCACCAAAGGCAAGCTCATATAAGAGAGACAATGAGGTTCTCAATCAAGTAGGGAAGATCTCGGGGGATGAACAATGTGTTCAAACTTAAAAGGATAAAGAGATGCAGATTCAATATGAAGTGAATAATTTATCCAGTGTCACTTTGCTCTCAAAGTTGAATTCTTCTCCTCTTTTCCATAGCTTGAATATGGACCTTTTATAGCCTTCAAATGGAACTGAAGGGTCAAGTCAAAATGTTTCCAGTATATGGAAGGTCAAGGGTCATGGATCTCATGACGTGACATGGAAACCCGACACCTTTTTTTAATTCTGGGCACAAAACTTGATGTACATGGGTTGTAGTGGTGCAAATTGCATATAGGTATGATGTACAATAGTTAGGGAGTGTATATGTGGATAAATATTGTTTTTAGCTCTGGGATTTCCAAAAAGGGACTTCAAGTCTGTATAGGGAAATGGAAAAAAGGACTTTTGAGAAACTTTGCATAGGGTGAGGGAAATATTACTATAACACATGCACCCTAATGTGTGAGGTCAGGGGAGTATCTGGAATGGTCAAAATACATTATAATACCTATAAGTGGAGTAAAGGATAATCAACTAGATGAACTAGTTTCTCATGAGAATATTACAATATGTATTGAATTTGCACACATGGATGCCAATTTGAATTACATTACAGATCCATGTGAAAATACACCAAACAGTTGTTCATGGCCATGAATAGGCAATAAAAAGGTGGCTACATGCTAAAGGATGTCATATTCATGAACAAGGCCCAATAAAACCAGTCTCAAAATCAATCTGAAGATATCTGTATACAATGGAGTAAAATCAGATCCCTCATGATCATTGAAGTCACATAGGTATTGGTCGAATGAGAGATAGAAGAAAAACAGGAAACATATGACTATGAACTAATGTCTTCAAGTCTTCTACATGTTCTTCTAAAGGTGAAATTATACATCGTGTGAATAAATAAGTTGAGGTCGAGCACAGTGAGACTTCGTTTGATTACCCATCATTAAGGTATACCATTAAAAAGCATGAGACAACCTACTGATAATTAAAGTAGCTCTCAAGGAACTGAGTACATTCTTACAAGTGTGAATAAAGGTGTTGGGGTCGAACACCTGAAGAATCCATCGATCAGGAGACATTGATGTATTCCAAACTGTCGATGGCAAGAGAACCTGCCACTAATGACTGCAAGGCTCTAGGTACTCATAGGACTCTATGTCTCATTTCCATAATAGATGGGTTGAAGTCGATGGAAGGAGACCAACTGAAAGGAGAGAATTAAGGAACCTCTCATCATTCAGCATGAGGAAAAAATAAGGATCTTGATGATTTGGAGGAAATAAGAAAAAGAACATGTTCATGAACCAATGAACATGTGCACCTTCCACATGTTCTAGATGAAAGAGGTACACGAAAAAGACCTGTTGAATAGAATCCAATAAGGAAAATTGTTGACAAAGGTGAGGAAACCACTGATAAGGCTAATGGAATTGAAGACACTTCACAAATATCGATGGGTGAATATATTTCTTTCTGTCGAACATAAGGGAACCACCCAGTCAACAACCAATGGTGAAATGTCAACTTCTAGGTTCACAGTTACCTACCAATGATGAAAGTAGGACCATGGTGAATTATAGGACTACAGTTTTATGTAATTTTGATACATACTAAGGGTATGGATGGCATGCAAAGTCAGGAGTTCTGAGGAATGGCCAACACAGGTTGATAGACATCCTTTGAACAAGATCATGAAACATATGGAAGACTCTGGTAGCATAGACTCAATGATGAAACTTTGAGATGCAAGAGGAATCAATGAAAATCTCCATAGGGAATCAAAGAGTAACAAGTCGAGGGATAAAACTCTACATAACAAGATCAACCTCCTAAGGTCATCATAAACCCAAAATTTTGATGACAAGTGGACTCAAAAAATTTATTCTCTATTAAAAGGAGACACGGTTGTTGCAAATACAAGATAATATTCTTTCCACGGTTGTTCTTTTTTTTTTTCATAGTCAAATGAATGTTATGATACAGAGGAGGAAACAAATGTCACAAGTAAGAAACTAGTTTCAGTAGTGGAACATACCTATGCCCAATGCAAGTTGGTGCATACGAGAGATGGACACTAGGGGGAATGTTTCCTCTTGGGTATAGGGTGTCAAGATGCAAAGGATATAACAAGGCTCTTCTTGGTTGATGATGAAAATTGTTGAGGTGATAGGCTTATAATGCAAAAGTGAGAACTGAAAATAGGCTCAATACTAAAAGCAAGACAATGAGATGCAATTACAACTTAATGCTAAAACATGTCCTTTTTCATAATATTAGTCTACTTGGTTTGAAAAAGGGGTAAACTTGCACAAAATAGACGTCCTTTCAAATCCAATTTATGATTCTAAAAGAGACAAGTTCACTCGACAATATTTTTTATTTTTGTGAGAGTCGTAAAAGAGCTTAAATCAAACTCATTAGGATTCCTCTAGGTATAGGTTAGCATGCTTATGAATATAGAGTCATGTATTAGCTATAAGGGACTCCCAATATTACGGACAAAAATCTCAGCATGGGCACCAAATGAAGTAGGGGATATAACTAGGGAAACCATGCTTGGTAAGTCTCTACCATTCAATAATGACACTTCTAGTTGTAGATAGAATGTTTAGTGTCGCTATTCAATGGGTTCGTACCTAAGGCATATGAGTTGCAGTCATAGGATGATGCAAGTGTGCATGATCGATTGGGTACCTATCCTATATGTTGGGTAATGAAAATACTTGTCCAAAGTTACAAATGGGCGACATGGCACTGAAACAATGCAAGAATCCCTGGATAAAACCACCAAAACCAACTCCATCCACTGTCGTATTAGTCCATTAGGCCAAAACTTTGTGAAAAACTATGTAAAGTGGGTAAAAATTTTCTATCAATAGTTAAAAAAACCAATTTTACTATACCATTTGTATTTTTTACCCAAATAGTGCATTTTGGACCAAATTGCCTCCAAATTTCAACTGATGATTGTGGGAGCTATGAGGGATAGAATCGACAATCGTCTAGACCAGGTAATTCATCTTTCTCCTCTATTGATTTCTAGTGGATTAAAATTTGTAATTAGGTGTGTTTTTTTTACTTTTTTAGGGCACAAATTAGAAAATAAGGTGTACGCGGGTTGCAGATCATTAGGTTCTGTATAAGCATACTTATACGCAACTGTTTTCGAAACAACCATCGTATAAGCATCCCTATATGTGCTATGTACAATGTAGCCCACGCACATGTCCATGGATAAGGTTTTTCAGATGTTGCTAACTCAAAAAATGGTTTGGATCTTGCAGGATGGTGCTAGAGTGGATAGAAAGAGAGCATGAAGAGGTGGATATTGTAGTGGAGAGAGATCCAGAGGCCTATATGGCCTTAAACATATGTGGGTTATACAAGTTTTCGGCTCTCAAAGGTATGAGGGCTCAAGTGATATTTATTCAACTACTAGTGAACTACTGGGATTCGGATACTAAGGCCTTCAACCTTAATGGACAACCATTAAGGATTGAAGTTGAGGACATCTACTTCTTGTCGGGATTGTCAGAATGGGGTGAGGTGGTCAACTTGATAGCCCAAGGATCTGAGAGTGGCATGATAGAATATTACATAGCCACTCATTGCATTGCAGGGACTAAGAAGGTAGGGATCCAACTCCCAATTAGAACGATCAACAATATGAGTCTCATTATTTTTTTCCTAGTGTTGGAAGAGATCAAAGGGTCGGCCTCTTTGCACCAGGAATCGAGACCACTTATGTTATATTCAGTGGACTTCTTGCGACCCATGGTTTACAACTGGTGCAACTCACTATTGACCAACATGAAGAGCTAGCTGGCAGATTGCAAACTGGGTAAAAAGATGAACTTCGACTTTTCTTCTATCCTTTGTAGTTTTTTCTTCGATGAGGTTCTAGGATTGGGCCCTAGAGTTGACATTGTTCCATGAATACCTCATGATCTAGCCATGGCATGGTGGACTGAGATGATGATGCGGTAGGGGGATGGTAGGGTGCCAACACCCTACAATGATGACTTTTTCTTCTGGTGGAGTCAGTAGATGATAGCTATGGATGACTACCCTTACATAGGGATTGAATTAAAAGGAGATTCATACATGGTTTTCCCACCAGAATCGTCTTACAGAGACATAGGTATGTCATGGTTTTTTGAATATTTCATTTTTTTGTATTTTTGTATAAGAAAACAAAAATATGTTTTTATGATGTTAGGTGTTAACTAAACATGCATGTAACATAGACATAGGTCCATGACGGCTATAAGGACTTCCATGACACTAGTGGAGGCACTAGGGGGATGAGGTAGTGGGAGGGTATGACATCCCCCAAAAAAATAAAGTATTTTTGAAATTTAAATTTGTTGGAAATTTATTCTGTTTTTAGTAAATTTGAATTTGGAAACTTTTTGCCATTTGTGGCAATTCTGAATTTCGAATTTGATAATTGTAATTAATTATCATGACTGTTGGGCAGAGACCTGATTTGACCCAACTAACTATTTGACTATGACACTTGTATGAAAACATAATATTTTATATTGATTGCAGGAGGACAAATGAAACAACCATGTTAAATTTAGTTGACCATGACTCTATGAGTGGGGAACATGATGGAACTACCTCTAGGTTAATTATTACAAGTGGAAAATCAGTGATTTGGCCATTAGCAGCCCCTAAAAATCAGGGATTTAGAAAGCTGCAAAAATTCCCAAGGGAGGAAAAAAGACCTAGGCAAATTGATAAATAGCATATGTGAGGAGGCAGGACACTACCAAGTATGCTAGGGAAGAAGACTATTCATTTACTTGTTGTTATGAACACTACTGATTGAGTGTGAGGCAAGAGAAATCAATTGGAGCTGAAGGACATTGCTAAGGAGAAGTTATTTCCAATTTCTCCCTCATGGATTCATGGTCATGCTAGGGGGTGAATCGGGCAAGTAGTTTGGCTGCCCTGTTCTACGATTGGGAGGAACGTGGCTATTCCCTTTGTCTTTCAGTGCATTATTTCAGATATGTTATTTTTGTCCTTTCTCTGGCTGAATGTTATATGGTGAAGTACTTGATAGAATGCATATTTTAATTCAATCTAGGAATAATATTAAGGATGAAAGATCGAATACATCTTATTGAATTTAAGAATTGCTAGAATGTCTCTATACCAGTTCGGAATGGATTATCTTTGTTGTAACATATTTATGTTGTGAATACCAATTCCTGTAAGTATACTAGCTGAAAGGATATGCCTAGAAGATTGGATCTATGGTTTGGATTACTACTGTAGTAAAATAAAGAATTGTAGTTGAACACCCCATAGTTAGATTGTAATGCATATTGGAGTTACCTACGCATTGAATGCAGAGGAATAAATTACATAGTGTAGATATATATATATATATATATATATAGTATATACAAAATACATCGACATGATTAAAGTTAGATAAGTATATAGGTTTTTATTAAATCGAGGAGTCAGAAACTCTCCTTAAAAACCCTGTTATAAAACCAAATGAAATTAAATAAGGTCGTTACTCTATTATAAGTCAATACAGAAGTAGAATACTCAACGAGAATAAGGGCTTGACAATAGTAAGACAAAATCTTTGAACAAAAATAAGGGGTATGATTGTAGGAATACTTACTGTATGCGGTAAGATTAAATTTTTGTTTCCTATTAATATACTTGCGAACAACCCACTCGGGGTTCGTGACTATAGTCTATATCGAATGGGACTACTACAGTTATACAGTTCTATACTTAGACTGGTAAATTCGAAAGGGCTTACAGTCCCAATCTGTACAGACCAAAAACTCCAATTCGGGATGAGATCCTACTAGTTTAGGTGTGTTCCAAAATTTTTACGCAATCAATTAACAAGTCAGTTTATGAACAGATGGAAACAGACATAGGCTAAGTAACTAACAATGCTAAAGTTTTCATGTATATAGTTATAGAGCACATGGAAGTCTTGGGAACCACAACATATCCTTAGTAATAAGCAAGTCCTTATGTTATTTATATATATTATGTACGAAGATGATGGAAATGTATAATACCTTAATGCAGGGTAAAGAGAAAATTAAATTACTATGAATGCCTATATAATTGATAATAGGAAGTATCTTGGAAAATAAATAGAATAACCAGTAAACGATTCAAGTTCTGAAGTACAAAAACCCCAGTTTCGGAAATGGAGGGAATTATGTTAAACTCAGAAGCAAATCCCATACTCTTCACATTTATATACAGTCGATTTGATTCAATATACGATGATTAGGTTACAAAGAATAGTTGTCCATTTTATTTTATTTTTTTATAAAAATTATACATAACATAGGCGACATTCACCCCTCTTGTTTTCTTGACTTCGCCTTGAAACAGAGGAAGGAATAATCAGGGAGTAAGCCCTTTCCGTGTTATGATTGCCACCACAAACAGACACAAGATTTGTGTACCCTGCTAATCCTCTGTAGCATTAAAATAAAGTAGGGTGTACTCCTGACTAATCAATATAGAATTTTTCATTGAAACTTCTTTATAAACAATAAATATGGTACATAGCCTTGGTCATCAACACCAGTGAACTCTAAAAGATAAGGAATAGTGTAGTTGGAACCAATTTACCTTTCGTGGGAGAAATAGGGATCGGCCCGAGTGCCTCATGGAGTTTGACATCCCTATAAGAAAGATTCACCATTAAATCATTAGCAACACATATGAAAATAAAATAAACAAGAAGTTGCAACAGAACCATAAATGGAGGTAACGATAAATTCAATTTATTACTTAACTCGTGGTTGGAACCTGGAAAACTTTTTCTTGTTGCGCTCTGGTTGAGTAAATGTCCTGAGTCGGGGATGTTGGTCTAGGTATTCTTGATGGGTACCTCTCATCAACGAAGTCCCACCATTAGTATGATACCAAGCCGCAAATCTTTTCTTATAAAGGAAATTCAACAGTGCTATTTTTTCCAACTTTTAACTGTGTAAAACACGAAATACAGATAGACAAAAACCCTATGTAAATGTTACTGGAAATGTATGTTTTGTAGCTAAGTGGTTAATACATCCTGAAACAAATAACTGAGGTATTATTTTTAATACAATTCTAATTGAAAAAAAAGAAAAAAACCTAACATTGAACCCTGAAGGCTTACACAAATCTCAGAAATCGATAAGGACGGTAATCCCCTTTTTATACCCCAAGCCTCAAACCAAAAGATTTGAGCCATCGAAGTCTTTTCCAAGGGTGAATGTAATATCTTTCGAAGGACACAAGCTTATATCGGAATCCATAGACTCATCTATGAAAGGATAAGAAAATCGTCAGAGATAACGATAAAGGAAAAACCTTAACTTAAATATGTACAACAGAAGACACAGAACATCGTTTTCCCTGTAGCATTTCATTGAACGACCCTATTATTCAAAGATTTATTTTGAGGTAAAAATCCTTACCAATAAGAGGGACTTTGCTGCCTGCCTCCAGGATGCGACCCAAGTCGACAGACTTGCTACCAAAGATAGTGATACGCAGGCCCATTTAGAGAATCTCACAATGACAAAGGAAGGTCTGTTTAACCCTAGGAAGAGACCTTACAAGAGTGATTTAATGATGAAAGTATAGGGGTTGTTGGGGCCATGTGATGGGGTTTAGGTTGGCGCGTTTTGACTGGAAAGGAATCGGAAAGGGTAAACAAAATTCGTGCCTATAGGCCCCATTAATGGCCAGATGTAGAGCTTTAACTCTTGCTGACAATTATACCTTTCCACCCAAGCTATGCATCAAATGCGCAGTTAACTTGACTCCTTTATGACGGGACTAGTAAGGTCGTGTTCTCTTAACTATTGACTTGTAGTTACCTCCTATCCAACAGTATCGTAGTGGGGTTTTCATTACCCAAACATCACTAAGAAAAGGTACAGGGTTACCTTGTTACTAGACATGCTTAGTCATTAAAGGAACCCATATTTGTTTAACCAGCAAGACTATACTACTAATCACTAGTGGTGTATGATTTTCTCACCCCTTTCTTTTACGTTAGATAAATACATTATGTTAAAGATGATATTATTCAGTCTGATATGCACAATTACATAAATTCCATGTCTAAGAAAAACATAGGTTTGTAGGTCTAAACCTAAAACTTTACAGACAATTGTTATGAATAGGGATGCGGGGTTTAAACCATAGATAATTTACTGCACTATTAGACTAATATAAGAAGGTTACTACATGAAGAGAAGTACTTAAATTACCTCACAATTTTTTTTTTATGCTGGCATTTTGAGGTATATTACAGAGGGGATGTTGATAGAGTGCTACAAAACATGTAGGTTAACCTATCTCATTTGACGTAGAGGATTCCCATGTTTCAAGTGGAGGATGTGTCAGAGGAGATGAAACAACAGGTGGTAGTTGTTCCCCGTGCTTGGGTACAAATCTTTTGATGTCTTTCACATGCAATAGTATACTATAATAACACACATCTGATGCCATAGGCATATATGTCATGACTCTTGTATGATCAGTTGTATATGTATTTTGAGGGTGTCAACCCCAATTTTGTACTATAACATCATATTTTTTGAGATGAAATATATATAAAAAACATTGATCTTCGGATTTACTTATGTTACAATGTGTACATTGATGAATTTCTTTTCTTTTCTTTAGCTATCATGTAGGCGAGCCAGAGCACCAAATTGAATTTCTACAAGGAACATGGACACAACTAGCCACTCACACTGAGCATCTAGAAGAATAGTTGCGAGAGACTCAAGAGGAAGTAGAGAAGTAGCCCTAGAAGTTGCAAGAGTAGATGCATAAAATATTACTACAAGGAAACAATGCCCAAGCAACACTACACAAGCACACAATAGAATGCACACAGATTTTCAGGGAAGTCAGTGACTGGATGGGCATCATCACTCGAAGAAACTAAGTCTTAGAGTATGTGCGCACAAATATCCATATGTTGAATGAGGAATTTGAGGTCATAATGGATCCGATGGAGAAACAACAGAAGTTTGACCAAATCCAACAGGCTGACAATGAACTGGATGCCCTTTTTGAGGCACGGTCTATAGCAAAGAAAGAAATTCATGATTTATGACCTATCATTTAGGTAGTTTATATGAAAATGCATCAAGTTGATGCAACAATATATTCTAAGTGGAACTTTTTGGTCTCATCCAAGCCAAAGGGGTATAGTAAAGAAGCGACCCAACAGTTTTTTGCATAGGCATCACTCCTTGCCAGGAAGTGGTAGGACAAAGTTGGAAACTTTCAAGGAGTGAAGGAGTGAGGCTTAGAATTGTTCCCAGAGTTGGGCCCTTCATTTGAAGAGGTAAAATAAGAGCTAAAAAAAGAAGGAAAGGAGGACAAGGGAAAATAACAGATGCTCCTGGAATATGTGAAACAACCAAGCACTTGACTCAAGGGCGAGTCAGGGATTGTGGTGAGAGCCTATTGGGCCCTTCGTTTTAGGGACAAGGATTCATGCAAGTTTTGACTAGGCATGAGTTGCGCAAGCTTCACCAAAAGATGGAAAAAACAACGAGAAAGGGCAAGATAAAGTAGTTGTGAAAGTCAACGTAACACCAACTAAGAAAAAGATGGTTGCAATAGAACAAGGAAGCACACAAGACAAGATGGAAGACACAACCTAGCTATATATAGGGCTAAACATAATTTTAAAATGGTTGGTGTTGTTTTTATTAGTCAGTTGAGCTCTTAGCTGTTGGTTATTGGAATTCGAGTCAAGTAAAGTATTGAGTCTATAATGTAACCTATTTATCTGTCTAAGAATTGGAGTTCTGCGACATGAGTGTAGAGTCAAGAGTCTATACAAAGAATTAATGGGTATCTCTGAGTTTGTAACTAAAGGAAGATTCTAAAGCTAGTATGAACAAGGACCTAAATTTTCAAAATATGATGTTTCTCTATGTGTTTACTTATGCATTACATTACTTCTTTATGGTCTATAAGTCCTACTTGAATGGTTCTATGTTTAAATTATTTTTCTCAACATAAGTAGGTCCCATTATTGCATACATAAGATTCAACATTGTTTATGTCTCTTACGCAAGATCAGGATGAGTCCCGAAGGTTCTGTCGATCCTCCTGAGTATTTTCCCTACCCTTCCCTATCTTTGTGTCTCAACAACGCTTCGGGTGAGACTTCTTCTCTTTGAAGGAGATGAAAATTCTAATGCTCTAGACTACTTGGTACCTTTTGTTGGTAACCTGAGAAGGAACCTAGTCTGATCAAAATCATGCCAACAGATCCCACCAATGAAGAGAAGCGAGTAATATCCAAACCATATAGATGCCACCTCATCTTATAGAAGATCCTCTTCTAGAAATTTCGTGAAACTTGACCTTTTCTTACTCTTTTGACATCATCACACCATAGTTGTAGAGCAGCCTCCAAAGACATCACAACCTAGCTTTGGAGTAGAGGGCGATGATCATGCATAGTCTCACCCTACGTATAATGCATCCTATGATGACCTTCATTAATAGGGTTTTTCAAAAGAGAAATCCAATCACCTTACTCATGAAGAAAGACTCTTTTTGGGAACATGAACACATGTTTTTCAATGGATCACTGGGGTGAGAAAAAAAATGCGTAAAAAAATTCCCCCCAAATTATGAGACTGGAACTCTTGATAGTCGAAATACTTTGTCTAATGTGTGTGTCGGAAACAAGGAGTGCATCGATCGAGAACTTGCAAACAATTAATCCTCTGCATAATAATATACCAGTGTCCGAGGTAGGAATTTCCCATACTCAAATTACAAAATTTCAATTGATTCATTGCCGCTAAATGTACAGTGTGGATCCATGTCATCTTGAATTAACATAGACACCAAGAATATACTGTGGATGTATGCTCTAAAATGACTCAAATTCGGACATAGCCATGAGACATACAGATCTATTTATCAATACAAATCATGAATAATCCATTCCAACCTAGACCAAAATGATAAGATCTATGGTCTTCATTTCCATCGTCTCTAAGTATGAATATAGCCATGTGATTACAGTTGATGAAGTCAAACATGGTAGGAACCCCTTGATTGTCGGTCATTAATGAAAACCATTAACAAGTGCGAGGTAAATCACCATTGATGTCAATGAATCCCAAGGTACCCTAGTACAATCCAATGAATTTGAATAAATGAGTTGAAGTTGAACACTCGATGAAATATTCCAATCAGGGGTCAATGATGTGAACCCACTGTTGAAAGTGAAGAAACCTGCCATTGAGGCATGCAGGCTCTAAAGTACTAGATGATTTCTAAGTCTTCTTCTTGGATAATGAGTTGAAGTCGACAGGAAAACAATCATCACAGGAGGGCCTTGTTGTATCCCCCATTAATGACACAAAATATGTAACATATTTGAGGTAGATCAGAGTATGAAGTGATTTGAAACTGACATAGGGAAGGCCGACATGGTAGAAGATCTATAACTGCAGATGGTCGACTCGATAGAAGGATTATTTAGGTTAGACTTCTCTTGAACATATGAATGACACTACAATCGTCTTGGAAGCATTGATTCAAGGAGGACCCAACATATGCACATGTGGATAGTCAAATGAGAGACAAATGGATTTCTGGACTTGGATACAATGATCAAAGGGGGTGTCATGTTCAAGAGCAACTATTACTGCCACTAACATAGACACAAGGACATATTTCTTTCCCAATTTCCCCCCAAAAGTTTTGGCGAGTATCTCTTTATTTTTACGCAAGCTTGAGAAGGATAACATATGCTTGTTGATGTAAGCTCATCCTTCGAATGAGTCCCTCAAAGTATATTTAACGAACCCTAAGAAGGAATGTTTTGATCCCATATGGGTCTTTCTATGTTTGTTTAATGAGTCCAAAGAGAGAAAACTCAGGTGTTTTTCATGTTTAGAGAGTCTAAAAAACACTTAAAGATAACTCCACAAGGTCCTTTTTCGTAAGTTAAATTGACGATATCCAAAAAGTTATAATCTACCACTCATGAGATGTTTTCTTCAAACACTTCTATGAGCATGAAAAGAACAAGGTCACTCGACAATATTTTCATATTTAGAGAGTCTGAAAAGAGCTTAAAAGGAACTCCAGGGGGTTCCTTTTTCGTATAACCTTTATGAGTCCGAAAAAGTGATGAAAGTATACTCAATTACATTCTCATCGATTTACGAGCATGAGAACGAACAAAGACTAAGCTCAAAGATTTTTCTGAAAAACTCTAAAAATATCTATACATATGATAAATGTGTAAAACAAACCAAAAAATCAACACTTGCAAAGTCATTAGGACTTTAGGGTTTAGGTGAAATATATAAAATAATATAAAACAAAAATGAAAAAGTGAATAAATCAATAGAAATGGTTAAAAATTTCATTTCACTATTCCATTTGTCATTTCACCCAAACCTTGTTCAAAAACCCCCCATTTACATCGATTTTCCACTACAGATTATGGAGAGCATAGTTGATCATTCGACGAACAGTCTCCACAAAACATGTAATTTTCATCTCTTTCAACTTTCCATGGATCAATTTTTATTTTTCATTGGTTAGTAATAGATTTTTTATTTAAGTTTGTGAGGGTACCTATGCATGGAGGTCATCACAGGTGCCCTATATCGGGCCCTGCGACAACCCAGGGTTGCCACATGCAGCCTTAAATCTAGCCTACGACAACTCTGCAATGTACGGATGCCCTGGCCTATGACATGCACAACTCAAAAGGTTTTTAAGATAGATTTTCCAATAAAAGATTTACAGGGAATAGGTTAATGATGCTAATCTCTCTTAAATGTTCCATTGTAGGTTTTCCACACTAATAATGTTGGAATGGAGAGAGAGAGAGAGAGAGAGAATGAGGAGGAATACTGCTTTGTCGAGAATGACCCAGGAACAGTAAATACCCTCTGGTAGTGTGGACAGTTAAAATTCTTCAAGATCTAGGGCATGAGGACCCAATTGAGGTTACTCAAATACCTATTTCACATGTGGGATATCAACCAAGAGGTGTTCCATGTGAGTGATCACATTATTATGATATATATTGAGTATATATACTTCTTGAATGGGATATTTCATCATGGGTCCTGATTTACACTTATAGGTAGCAGGGGAGGTGGCGATCCTATGAGCCACTATATCAGTGCACATTGTGTGCCAGGTACTCAGAAGAATAACGAATTTTTTTCTATTAGAGATGTTTGTGACTTGCATCTATGGACCATCCTATACACCATCACATGCATGGAAGGGAGTGAAGATCCCCATATGGCTCTTCAGATCTATTTCCAATATGCGCTGGAATGTATGGAGCCTCGAGTTTTCAACTGGTGTGACGGGATTTTCAGAAGCATGAAAAAATAGTTGACCAAGTGCAGGAGTGGTAAGCTGAAATAGTTTGGATACAGTTTGATTTTGGTGTCCTTCTTCCTGGAGAGGGTCCCATATTTATGCTTGCAGGTAGAGTGGGGTATGACTTCCCCACGGAATCCAAGAATGAAGAGGTGGGTTGACCTCATGGAATGACATGTAACTGGTCCTATAATTAAGTATAATGATGTTTTCTTCGACTGGTTGAGGACCTAGATGCTTATGGTTGACGACTATGCCTATGTCTATTTATACTTATGAGGTGATCCAGACTTGGTTCTTCCTGAGGGTTCCCAATGGGGGGACATAGGTAAGAAAGACATTTTGTTTTTATGATGTTTTTGTGATTTTTAATATAAAATGTTTTTTATGTTCCTTATCCGATGAATAATCAAATGTTCTTTGATGATGCAAATGTGGGACCTTATCGACCTCCAGGTTCATCCCCCATATAGAGGCGAGGGGAGAGAGATGATGTAGAAGGAGTAGCAGCTGCTAACTACGAGATCCTAGAGCAGAATCTAGAGGGGCTCACGATGAACATCCTAGATGCCTTTATCGATCATATTCTGAGGCATTATCAACGCCATACAATGGGTGGGTATGCTTCCATTGGTCGAATTCTCCGTAAATTAGCACAGGCAGTCATATGTTATAGTGAGAAACATCCTTGATGCTCTATATGTATATGAATCCATGTGCTTCACATTTTTGATATTTTGGTCTTCAAACAAAAACACGTTTTGTAAAACTTTTATTGTTATATATATATATATGAGGCTTCTACTGGCTTAATTGTTTTATATAAAATGTGTGATTGGATTTATAAATGTTTTTCTAACACATAATTAGCCAATTCATTTTTTAATGTATTTATACATCTAGGAATGTGTTGATATTCAATGTAATCAAAATGATGTTCCAAGAGGAAACTTCATAAATATACCCTTAATAAAGTAGGAATTCAAATAGAGTAGACGTTACTCAATTGTAGGAATAATAACTGTGAATCAAGTCGTACAACAAGATGACGGATTCCAAGTGAAACAATGTCGGTCAATAATTCAATGACTGTAATGTATTCCACAATATTATTAGTTGTATGAGCAAGGCAAACACCATGTAGACTAATCATCTCATCCGTAGGTGTTATGGGACTCATCGGTAAATAATAACATAAATAGATCTCCCTAGATCCACCTAGATCTAAAACAAAACAAAACATGACATGACACCTTCCCTAAGATCTAATCATTGAAAATACTATCAAACAATAGACGTGCAACATACCATTTAAATATCGCTTCCTCTTGTCGTTTTCATCCTAGCTTCACCCTAATGCTCCTTTGATATTAGATCTGCAAGGGAACGCAAGACAACCAAAGTGAAAGCAATATAGAATATTTAAACATAACTTATATATGTGAGATAAGTTTTGTGGGAAAGAAACATATCACTGTATCATATTAAAATGAACGTGGAGATTACAAACAAAGCCTTGATGTTGCAAGGTCCCCTTCTGATGACCCTTTTCTCCAACACACACACTTTCTCCAATCCTTGAATGAAGAAGATCCAAAATGACTTGATAAACTGAAATGAAGCCCTCAAGTATGAAATTAAGTAGAATTCCTCATCCAATTCTTAGCCTATTCAATAATAATATTGCTTGAATCAACCTTCATTAACCTTCACATTTTCTATGAGAAATCCCTCTTTATATAGGGGAAAGAGAGATGGTTGAATAGATTAGGATGATCCCACCAAATCAGAGAAGCGAGTAGGATCCCAACCATATGGATGCCACCTCATCTTCTAGATGATCCCCTTCTATAACTTCTGTGAGGTTTGAACTTTTCTTAGCTTCTTAGCATAGTCGCACCCGAGATATAGAGCATGCTGCAAAGACGTTGAAAACTAGATTTAGGGCAGAGGGCGATGACCAGGCATTGTCACACTCTTCTTATGGTGTAGCCTGCAATGAACCTCCTTAATAAGGTTTTTGATAAGAGAAAGTCAGTCACCTTTCTCATGAAGATAGGCTATTTTGGGAACATGAAAACATGTTTGTCAATGGATCATCAGGATGACCAAAATAATGTGTAATAGAATGACCCCCAAAGTATGAGGCTGGAAATCTTAACAATCGAAATACTTTGTAAAATCTGTGTGTCAGAAAAAAAAAGTGCATCAGTTGGGAACCTACAAATAGTCAAGCATCAACATAATAATATACCATCATCTGAGGTAGGCATTCCCATACTCAGATTAGAAAATGTCAAATGAGTCATGGCCACTAAATATACACCATGGATCCTTGTCAATGTGAGTTGGCATAGCGACCTAGAATACACTGTGGATCTATGCTCTAAAGAATTCAAATTCAAACATAGCCACAAGACATAAAAAGTGGATCTATGTGTCAATACAAATCATGAACACTCCATCGCAACCTGGACTAGAATAGGGTGGTTCGGGTTATTCAATTTCATCATCTCTAAGTACGAATCTAACCATGTGATTACAGGTGCTGAATTCGAACATGGTATAAACCACTTGATTATTGGTCAATGATGAAAATCGTTAACAAGTGTGAGGGAAATCACCATTCATGTCAATGACTCCCAAGGTAACCCAATACAATCCAACAAATGTGAATAAATGAGTTGAGGTTTAACACTCAATGGAATATTCTAATAAGAGGTCAATGATGTATACCCATGGTCAAAAGAGAAGAAACGTGCCATTGAGGCATGCAAGCTCTAAGGTACTAAATGATTTCTAGGTCTTATTCCTGGATAATGAACTGAATTCTACAGGAAAATAATCATCACAAGAGGAACATGAGACAATAAAACTATAAAGAATATCAAGAGACTAAGGATATGTTAGAAAATCAGAAAGAGAAAGAATCATAGAAAGCTCAGACTATGTTAGTACATTTAAAAGAAGCAATGGATAACCACAAGGATGTCAGTTTGTCAGAATCCATTGTATCATGTTGTGCTTTCTAGACCTCACCATCCATTTGATTACTTCGCTTGTCCGTTCACCTAACAAATTTATTTGTGAATGTCGGGCAAAAATAACACATTAGATAAGTCTCTGGAGGCATTTTTTGTGGATCTCATCGCTGAGAGAGTTATGTCTATAGGAATATAGGCATCTTCGACTGGAGGATTGTAAGCATCCCCCTCGACTGGATGGCATTCCATCTATACTACTAAGAAGCGAAGAAAGCACCACAATGATCTAGCTAACGCGAAGCAGATCCCATCGGTCTTGCCATATTATATACTGCCTTTGGCTGGCGCGGTTAACTGTGACAATATCTCACATGAATTTGTGTACACGTTGATCACTGTGTACATCCCGAAGGGGATACGTGTAGTTGGATCCCAGTTAGGACACATCCCAGCCTTGAAGAACAATGACTTCAACCTTGAAGACCGGAATAACTACGCGATGCTCGTGCCACATAGGTACTTGATGAAGATGACTAGGAAGAAGCTGCGCATAGTCTCCTAGTCGTGGATTAAGGAGATCGCACAATAAACGATCTTGAATGTAATGAAGATCCGTCACTTTGGTCAACATTAGGAGGTTAACACCTGACTATTGGAACTCTGTCATCTCGGTCTTCCCTGTTTGCGCAACATACTTTTGTAATTCTGTGTTCCAGAATTTTATTGAATGCCTCCACTATACCGTTAGCTTGTGGGTGGTATGGAATTCTCTTATGGTGTTGTATATAAAAAAAAAATTTGTCAACGTTGTGATTGTGTTGCTGATAAAGTGACTAACTTGATCACTGGTCAGGATTCTAGGAAATCCAAACCAAGTGATGATGTTCTCAAAGATAAATGTAGCAGCGGTATCTATCAAATATTCTTGGAATACCTTTGCTTCAACCCATATTGTGAGGTAAATTGTTGTGGTAATGATGTATCTAGCCTTTTAATTCTTATCTGACATGTTTATTGGTTCACTAAAATCAGCCACCCACTTCTCGAAAGCCTGAAGTGCTCTAACTGCTTGAAGGGGTAGTTCATCTTTGTGTGATGGATTTACTACTCTTTGGTAGATGTCACAAGATATAGCATATTACTTAGCATCTTTAAATAATGTATCCCACCATAATCCAACTTGAAGTACCTTCTGTGCAGTAGCTTTACCTCCAACATGTCCTCCCGCAATTTCATGTAATTATTCTTGTGAATAAACTTAGAATGTAATTGTTCTTGTGATGACAGTCTATTTCGGCATAAAAGGTTGGTTTGGGAAAATTTTCCCATGATCAGATTTACCTGGACTATGAAGGGATATCTAACAAGACTATGATTTTGCATTGAAAAATGTGGTTGTAATTTCTGATTGACATAACCATAGAGTCATTTGGTTCCCTCTCTTTCTTAAATTACAAGTTCAATTTGTAGGTTAAAAAAGCAATGTATTGAATAGAGTTAGAATTCTCTACTCAAAGGTAATTGATTGTGTATCACACAGTGGTGCCACTACTATGTTTCAAAAAGATTGATTTTGCAACATTTCAATCCTTTGCAATGACAACAACATGTTAAATATTGTTTCAATCCTCCTTACTTATCATAAAGAATTTCTTAGTGTTGTTATGGATCAGTTGCACAATGAACTAATTAAATAGGAAGGTAGGGACCTCAATGGCTTTGGTGGCAACAAATTGTCAGTGATTTCAAATTGTGGCGATAATGATTGGGAGATTGTTGGTTGTAAGAATCAAACTACAATAATTCGAACACAGACTTGTATGGAGTCAGAATTAAGTGCCATATTTGGAGGGAAATTGGGGAATATTGTCAAATCAAGAAAATCACTTGAAGGTTATAGAGTTTCAACCTGAATCGTAATGGTTGTGAGTGCAGGTAAAGATGTAAAAATTTAGACATTGCATAGAGGTGTTGATGATACAACTATGTTTTTTGTGGGTTTGAACAAAGTTTTGCATGATCAAGCATACATTTTTACAAAAGTATATAAATATGTGGAATTATGTGATTCCTTCCAACTTGCAAACTCATTTATTTTATTGTTTGTTACTTAACATAACCCTTGAGTTTGCTAGATTCAAGGATTAAAAAG
>ML808513.1:64053-109639 GCA_009831015.1 Picea engelmannii | reverse complement strand
AAAAAAACAACCTAAAAGGGGAGGGGGGTGCTACCAATATCTCAACTTTTCAAAATGAGGTAAAAAATGTGACCCCCCAAAAAATGAGAACTCCTTAGAGTTCTCGTTAAGTTGGTAACTATGTTTATCTCCAGACGAGTATACTTTTATCTCTTTTTCGAAATCGTAAAATGACACAAAAAAATATACTATCGAGCAAACTTTTATTTATTTTTTGTCATCATTAAAAATGATCAAAAAATGTTCAACCGAGCATGCTTTTATCTCTCTTTTGTGCTCATTAAAACATCAAGGAGACACTAAACAAAAAGAAAAAAAAGAAAAGAAAAGAGTGGGGGTTTTCACCATTGGTTTATTCCCAAAATATAAACGCTAGTGGATTATACCTTGAACATGGAACCTATTTGAGTCCTCACCATACACTTGGATTTTATCTTATCTAGGAGCCATCCCTGTAATATGAGTCAGAGATACTCCTCTAGTTGGTTACTCTTCTAGTCATCATGAAGAGTGCTTCAATGCCTCTTGCATTCTTGCACTATAATCATCAAGCTCTTGTCTCTTGTTTCCAAGTCACCATTGTGTCATTCTACATGTTACGAAAAATTTTAATCTTGAGTTGGCCATTTGTTTTTTTGATGACTTTCTGAGTCAGTCATCCTTGCATCAATTTTACTTTTTGATACTCTCAATTCACATCATATGTTGGTCTATGTTTCATGTCGATTCATGAGGGATACATTAAGTCCCTCATTTGATCGATTTGTTCCTATTGACTTCAACACATTATCTAGCAGGAGGATATAGAAACCAACTAGTACCTTGAAGCTTTTCATCCTCAGTGGCAGGCCTCCTCATGTTTGACATTGGGTTTACATCATTGGCTCATAATCGATTGATTCTATGCATGTTCAACATTATATCATTTATTCACACTCACTAGATTGTACTAGTTACCTTGGGGTCAATATTCATCATTGGAGGGTCCCCTCGTATTTGCTAATGATATACATCAATGACCAGTAATCTGATGGTGTCTACCATGATCGACATCAACTAATTTAGTTGCATGATGTAGATTCATACCATTATATTTTGGGACAAAGAACTTGGGTTAGGGACAAATCATTCCTTTAAAACACCCCCTCCTAGGTTGTGATGGAGTATGTCACTTATCTACGAGTACTTTGAAGACTTCAGGGAAACTTTCCCTAGTCCTTGTTGTCTTCCTGATGTATATATGTTGTGGAATAGATCCATATTGTATTTGTTAGTGGATATGAGTTTTTTCATGACATAGATCCACATCGTATTGTCTCAGGGATATGATATTATTGATGACATGGATCCACCATGTATTCTTTCATGGTCATATTCTTACATTTCATGTCATGGATCCACAATGTATAGTTTGGTTGTTATTCTTTGATACTCTTCAAAGTCTAACTATGTCTAACTAGAGGATGGTCTATATGTGCATTCATCCTTGGTGTTTGATTTCAAGTACTCTTTGTCCTCCATACCTCCTTTTTATCTCTTCATGCCGCCTCACATGAAAACTGTTGTATTGTAATGTGTTTCAACCATCCATTCCTTTTCTGACCTGACACATTTGGGGGAATCTATTATAAAAATAATTTCCACCCTATAGGGCCAGAAGGTAATCCAGTGGAAGATTAATTCCAAGACACATCTTTATCTTCAGATTTGGGTCATGTTTTAGGGTCCTCACATGTCCTACATGAGACAACAAGTGATGATAGTCATTGGTAATCTATAGTGCAACAAGGGATGATCGTTGTAACCTTCTAAAATCACAAAGTTATGAAGCGTTAAGTGAGGGATGAGTTGTTTCTTCGTGTCTTGAGCCTATGAACTCACATCATTTGAGTATCCATTGGGTTCTAGAAGATCTAGAATCTCTCCTAAGCCTCTTCCAAAGATCTATATAAAGAAGGAAATTCTTGAGCATGAGGGAGAAGAATCATTTGTAGAGTTATGTTGTCCAAATACATAGGAGCTTATCCATTCTACAACAATGACTATCGGATTTCCTAGTTTGATTAAGAAGCTAAGGAGGAGCAAGGAGAAAATGGGAATGCATCTACATCCAAGGTATGATAATTTATGTATTTCCTATATTTCATTAATACATCATTGGTTTTCCCCTAAATATGTTTATATATTATTTAAAAATGTTTATATGTGGTATTATAATGATAGATCAATATATATATAGTACATTTGGTTTTCCTTTCACTATAAGAATAGTAGATCCGTAGTTGTTTGTCTCCTTTTGTGCATGAAGAAGATTGAAGGAGCTGGAGCTAGATCTCAGGAGCTACATCAACCAGATACACGAGGAAAACCGTCATTCGAAAGGTATGTTTACCACCCTTCTTGGTTAAAAGGAAAATAATTTTCTTTCATCTAGGGAAACCATTAGAATATAGCTCGACTATTTTTCTAGGATGAACATGCAAGTCCTAAGGAGATCTAACTTACCATATTGGTGAGATTTATCCATAGAAGATATCCCCAACAAAGATCCAACTTAGTAAACAAAATTTCTCCATGCAATTTATCTAATAATTCATGAATGACAAGAATAGGAAACTTATCTTTGATGGTGATTTTGTTGAGATGACTATAATTTGGACAAAATTTCCATGAAGCATCCTTTTTCGTAACTATCACCTCTAGTGAATAGAAAGAACTTTGGCTAGGTTGAATGATGTTGGCATCTAACATTTCTTGGATCATACACTCAATATCACTCTTCTATGCATATGGATGCCTGTAAGGCCTAATGTTAGGTGGTAAACTTCTTGGTTGCAAATGTATAGCATGTTCATCATCTAGAGAAGGTGGAAGACCCTTCATAATTTCTCCAAGTATCTTGGGATGATTGTTGAAAACTACTTGGAGATTCAATGGAGTAAATGATATAGATGTTTGGACATCTAGTGAGAGAATTTGTACAATTACACCATGGTGTCCATTTTTGAGTAACTTTTTCATGATATTAGAGCTTATCAACTTAGAGGGTTTCCTTTGGATACCTCTAAGCTCAATGTTCTTGATGTTTTAGGAAAATCTCATGAAAATATATTGAAAATTAAGGGCCACTATTTCCAATGATTGTAATGATTGGACCCCTAATATGACATCAACACCACCAATTTGGATGGAAATCATGGGAATATCCAAAAAATACTCCCCCATATTGATCTGGATGGATCTAGGGAACATCACAGAAGTTTCAGAAGTCCATGAAGGCTTAGAATGGCCTCAATAGGTAGAAAGGGGAAAAAATTAAAATTTCCCAAAACTCGGTGAAAAGGGCATGATCGCAAAGAAAGCGTCGCAACATTTCTAACAACGTAAAGAACTCCTCAAACAGATTTATGGATCAAAAGATATAAGCGGTCAAAGTTTTGGTCAACCTAGCCCAGTCAACAGGGATGAGTCGACATCTCTACTGGTGACATCAACATCAGTAAAGATGATGTCAGCATCCATAAAGCCTATGTGGAAAGCGAAAAGGGTGACACATTTCATGTTGATGTCATCATGCCATGTGGAAGCACCAGAGGCTGCCACGTGTCACTTAGATATGAGATTTTTTAGGGTACCACGTGGACAAGTAAAAAAGTGCCATGTGGCACCCACAGGTAATGCTACGTGGGACCACCTAGAAGGTGCCATGTGTCAAGAGGTGACATGGAGGCAACACCATTTCTCACAGGTTGACAAATCAGAGGATGCCACGTGGCCCAATAGGGAGGCACCATGTGGCACCCCCGAAATGCACAAGGAGGCCCTATGAAAATAAAATGAATATATATATATATATATATATATATATATATATATATATATATCAAAACTACGCCAAATATGGTGGAAGTTTTTCTATATACAACAAATCCTCTATAGTTAGTAACCACTAACTATGCGCTAGAATTATTCACCAAAAATAAACAATTGGTCATCATTTTAGTGGCAGTTCCGCCATATTTAGAAGGTTCGCCTTTCTAGTGGTCACCCGCCAAATTTAGTTGGGTGCACAAAAGTGGTTATAACCGTTTTCCAAAAGGGAATTCCCATGGGATTTGATCCCGGGACCTCTGCCAACCAACGCCCTAAAATTATCTCCGCTAATTGCTTCGCGAACTTCCTCATTAATGCACAACTGCCCGAAAAATTGTATAAGAAGGCAGTCTGATTCAAAGTTCAGGACAGACACACAACAACTCACAGAGCACAATAGAGGGATCTAAGTGTTCCCGTATAGATTTGTATGGACTATACTGCTTGGTACAAATTTTGGCATGCAAACTGAGGAAAGGGTGCCTCTTGGGCCAAAACGTGTCTGACTTGGATCGAGGCGTGGAGACAGACATTTTTAGGTAAAATGAAGCCATGAACGTAGTGGTGGTGTTAATTTTCTAATGTGAGAAAAGATTTTATATCTTAACTACAAAATGAGTCATTTATTATAGAGGCAGTGCCACGGTAACCAAGGCAAAGGTGTCTCTTGGGACTAAAAATGTCCGACTCGGATGGAGATGATTTGACAGTCTTTTTTAGGTAATTCGGGGACGCAAATCCAATGACAAGGTATTTTTTTGAAACAGAGATTCAAATAAACAAGATAAGTTATGGAGAAGCCAATGTAACCATGCCTTTCATTATGTTTTTTTATCATTAAGAGTTCCAGCATAGCATGTGTGTTACAGGTCTGAAGGATCATAGAGAGGTTGTAGCAACGCAACAAGATCAACTTATTCCTTCTATCTATTATTTTCTTCTCTTCTTTCACATCAAATCAATCAGTTATATGTGACAGAGAATTTGTGGCACTTGCATGATAAGTGACCAATGAAGTAGTTCTAAATCTCATGGTTTCAGGATCTTGTATGGGCTGCATATTTATGATTGGATCTGAGCAACATATCTAAGGCTTTTGATGGCTCCATGTTGGTGGGGGTCATATTTTATTCTTCCTCTTTTATGTATTGATTATGTGGGAATTATTTCCATGTCAGCATCATGGATGCCTCATGAGTATGAGAACTTGTGAAGTTGTATACATTCCTGATCACATTCCAATCTCTTGTTGTCGTCACTGAAAAGGGACTTTGGCCTTATAGCTTGTAAAGGAGAGACATCATTACAACGATGAGAATAAAGCGATCAGGATTTGGAGCATGACCCAGAGTGGTATCCCACATCGGGTGAACTTCGTTATCAATGGAAGTGTCATATACATTATGTGTATTATGTTCTTATGTTGTTTTTCCATGAATTTCCGCACATAGGATGTTAAATGGAAGCATGACATATTTCACATAAGGAAAACTAAAGAGTTTTCATTCAATTTGAATTCAAGCACATAAGACTTCAACTTTACCTTTAATTGCACATCGCTCAAGTAAAACGATCTATAGATGACCCTTTTTAAGGAGTGACAAAATTAACCAATTATTGGAAACTTATCACCCCCGGGTTCAGATCATGTGGTATCAGAGTAGGATTGATATTGATTGCAAGTGTTGAAGCTAAGGATGGTAAGGTTACCAAAACAATCATGGTTCGATGAGCTTCAATATCTCAACTAAATTCTTCAAGAAGAGAATGTTGGATTGAAGACATTGTTGCATGTTGTAGAAGAAGAGAACCAAAGGTTGCAAGAGCAGTTGCAAGACATGACGATGCAGATAGAGGAAGGATTTATGAATGAGATAATGATAATACCATATTGTGACCATGGAAACTTCACTAGTTATGGGTGTGAGCATGACAGTGCAACTACATGCACACTTTTTCAAGAAAATGAAAATGACCTACATGCATCCATAAACCAAGGAGGATTCCTAGAAGCATCTTCCACAAATCCTTCCCACCAGGAACAACTGGACACATCTCAAGAAGTAGACCAAGGGTCCCATTTTGACGTGGAGGTAAATAAACCACGTGTAGTTCCTTTCTTGATTAATGTTTATGATTCTTTTGAAATCCTTGAACATCATGCTTCTTGCATTGGCTTAAAGTTGATGAGAAAAATTGGATACAAAGAAGGAGGCCTTGGAGACAATGACCAAGGTATTATGGATCCTGTTGAGGCAATGGTTTTGCCTATATATGTCAGGATAGGATATGTCCCAAAGGATGTTGGAGAAATCTCCAAAACCATTTGGGAAGAAGACCCCAGAAGAGTCACTGAGACTCTAGATGTGAACAATTCATCAAGAGATGAAATTGATTCAGTGCAGGCCGAGAGAACAAATTCTCATGATCGAGGATTTGAGACATCTCCAGGGAGAGATGAGCATCACAATGACATAGTTGAAAACAACTCTTCTTGTTAGTCTGACTCCAGAGGAAACTCACCGAGGTATAATAAATCTCGAAATGCTAAAATGCCATTTGATTATAAGCTTGTTAATGATATAAAACAAAGCTTTTGGCATCAAAGACCATGCAATTTTTGTGGATTGAATAACCACGTAGTGTCCCGGTGTTGGAAAAGAAAATTTTTGTGCAAGAAGGTTATGGAAACTAGGAGAAGGATGAGGATGGAAAATTTCTTTCCACACACAGAAAAGAGCAAGGGGAATGCACCTCTAAAGAGAAAGGCTATTGTAGACCTTTTAGTAGAGATGGTAATCATGAGGCCACTTGTTGGGCCTTACATCAATATATACATCCAAAGAGGGACAATAAGGCCAAGAAGACATCTTCGAGGGAGACAACCAGTCAGGCAGTGTTGTACAAAAATTTGCCACCAGGAGAATTCTAACTACTAGAGAAAGGATAGCTTGGTAAAGAGGACATGTTCAGAAAAAGGGTTGAACAAATGGGGAAAATCCTTGAGTTAGTCGAGAGTGGCCATCTTTTTAAATCACATTTTGCGATTCAAACCCCATAGAAGGGTATTGTGTAAAACTGATAATTGTTGATATCACTTCTTTTTCTGGCACATGTTGATATTGTTAGGCCTTGTAAGGTAGTTTGGGTAAGGGTTTCTTATTGTAAGTACAATGGACATGAAACTTAATGTAATGAATTTTGGGGACCAAAATTCCTTTCGGTTGGAAGGCGTGATCCAAATGGATCTACGGAACATCACAGAAGTTTCAGAAGTGTCTTGAAAGGCTCAGAATGGCCTCAACATGTAGAAAAGAGAAAAACTTCAAAGTTCCCAAAACTCAGTTAAATGGGCATGATCGCGAAGATCACATCACAATATTTCTAACGAAGCAAATGTCTCATCAAACGGAGTTACGGATCAAAAGATATAAGCGTTCAAAGTTTTGGTCAACTTAGCCCAATCAGCAGGAATGAGTCAGCATCTGTATTGCTGACATCAGCATCAGTATGGATGAAATCAACATCCATACAACTTACATGGAAAGCATAGAGGGTGACACGTGTCATGATGACATCAACATTATGTCAACATTCCACATGGAAGCACCAAAGGCTGCCACGTGGATGAGTAAAAAAGTGCCACATGGCACCCCTAGGTGACGCCATGTAGCACCACCCAAAAGGTGCCACATGTCATGAGGTGACATGGAGGTGATTTCAATGCTCACAAATGGAAAAAATAGAGGATTCCACATGGACCAATAGGGAGGCGCCACGTGGCACCCCCGAAATGCACAAGGAGGCCCCATGAAAAAAACATAAATATATATATATAACATAACTGCGCCAAATATGGCGGCAGTTTTTCTATATACAACAGAGCTTCTCTAGTTAGTAACCACTAAATATGCACCATAACTATTCGCCAAAAATAGACAATCGCCTGCCATTTTAGTGGCAGTTCTGCCATATTTAGTAGGTCTGCCTTTCTAGTAGCCGCTTGCCAAATTTAGTTGGGTGGGAAAAATCAGTTGTAACTGTTTGCCAAAAGGGGAGGCTCATGGGATTCACACACGGGACCTTCACCAACCAACGCCCTAAAATTAGCTCTGCTAACCGCTCCGCCAAGTTCCTCATCAATGCACAATTGCCCGAAAAATTGTATAACAATGGGGTCTGATTCAGAGTTCGAGACAGACACACAACAACGCAGAGATAACGAGAGAGGGGTTTGAGCGCGGCCATACAGACTACAAATACTAGTATGTATTTTGACATGCAAATCGAGGCAAGGGTGCCTCTTGGGCCAAAAAGTGTCTGACTCGGATCGAGATGTGGAGGTAGTCATTTTTAGGTAAAATGATGCTACGAATGTAGTGGTGGTGTTATTTTTATGATTTGAGAAAATATTCTATAGATTAACTCCAGAATGAGTCATTTATTGCAAAGGAAGTGGCACGGTAACCGAGGTAGAGGTTTCTCTTGGGCCTGGAAGTGTCTGACTCGGATGGAGATGATTTGACAATCATTTTTAGGTAATTCAACGACACAAATCCAATGACGAGGACTATTTTTGCAGTAGATCTTTATGTGAACAAGCTAAGTTCTAGAGAATTCAATGTAAGCATGCTTTTCATTATGTTGTTTTGTCATTAAATGTTGCAGCATAGCATGTGTGTTACAGGTTTGAAGGAGCATAGACAGGTTGCATCAAGACAACAAGATCAAATTATTCCTTCTATCTATTCGTTTCTTCTCTTCTTTCACATCAAATCAATCAGTAATATGTGAGATATAATTTGTGGCACTTGCATGATAAGTGGCCAATGAAGAAGTTCTAAATCGCGTGGTTTCAAGATCTTGTATGGGCTGCATATTTATTCTTGGATATGAGAAGTAGATCTAAGGATTTTGATGGCTCCATGTTAATGGGGGTCATATTTTAATCTTCCTCTTTTATGTATTTAGTATTTCAGAATGATGTCCATGTCAGCATCATGGATGCCTCATGAGTATGAGAACTTGTGAAGCTATATACATTCCTGATCACATTCTGATCTCTTATTGTCATCACTGAAAAGGGACGTTAGCCTTACAACTTGTAAAGGAGAGACATCATTACAGCGAGGAGAATAAAGAGGTCAGGATTTGGAGCATGACCCGGAGAGGTAGCCCACATCGGGTGAACTCCATTATCAAGGGAAGTGTCCTATCCATTATGTGTATTATGTTCTTATGTTGTTTTTCCATGAATTTCCATACATAGGATGTTAAATGAAAGCATGACATATTTCACATAAGGAAAACTAAAGAGGTTTCATTAAATTTGAATTTAAGCACATAATACTTCAACTTTACCTTTAATTGAACATCTCTCAAGTAAAATGATCTATAACTGACCCTTTTGAAGGAGTGACAAAATCAACCAATTATTGGAAAATTATAACCCCTGGGTTCAGATCACATATTGATCTTAATACTATTGAACTTCCCAGAACAATTTATGGTACCTCCATATGAAAGAATCACTTGAAACTCTAGTGTTGGTAATACAAAGAAATTGAGATATTTTTCTAATTTGTAATTGATGAAGTTGTGGGTACTACTAGAATCAATCAAGACTATTACCTTTTTCTTTTTGATGTATCCTTGTATCTTGAGGGTTTGTGGAGCACTAATTTTGACCAATGCATGAAAATATATCATTGGAGTAGTATATTCTCAATCTAGATGTTGTGATGGTTCCAATTCTTGATCTTCTTCCTCTTCACAATTTATATAGAATAATTTATTCTCACCACATTTACCCCCCTTACTATTCTTTATGTCATAATTGAAACATATTCCCTTTTCTCTTCATTCATCCATTTGTTGAGGTTTCAACCTTGTTGGTTGAGGTACAGTTGTCTTATAAACCCCAAAATGATATTTTCTTCCTATTTATTCTCTAATGGTAGGATTGTGTGTATCTTTATTCTTGGATTGAATACGATGAACAAATTGCATAGTGTCCATAATATTTGTAGAATGCTTTAGGAAAATATTATGTTTCATGTCTTCTTTTAATTCATCAATGTAATCTTCCAACAAATTTTCATCACTGATGTCATCCACCTTTGTGGCCGATACTTGAAATTATCAATTATAATCTTCAATATCACCTAAGTGCTTGATTCTTATCAATTGACTGAAGTATTCATGTTCCTAAACTTTCCCATATTACGCTTCTAAGTCTCTTCTAAATAAAACTGACATATAATGATACAAATGTAGCCTCCTTTTAACTACCCATTGATACCATTGACATGGTTTATTCTCAAAGTTCAAAGTATCTATGTGAATATTATTTAGTTCAAAATATTTCTCTATTTTGTTCACGCATGTAATTACTTTTGTTCCATAAAACTTCTTTAATTCAATCTTGGAAAAGTTGAATTTATGACCCCAACCACAATTTAGTCCACTATTAGAGTTAAATCCACTTGAAAATTTCTTATTACTAGTAGGTTATTAAACATGAATACTACCCTTATTTTCATGAGTCACTTTGGTCACAATGTCACTTTTAGGAAGCCTCCTATCTAAGATTTGTAAAATGGAATTTTTCAATTCCTCCATATTTTTATCCATAAAAATTTCCATCTTATTTTCCATTTGTACCATATTTTCTACCATTTTCTTTTCCATCTATTCCATATTTGCTTTCATATTCTTTTCAATATGTGCACTATTTTCATTCATCTTCTTTTCCATCTTTTCAGTTTGGTGAAAATTTTCATCTCTTTCTTCTTGAGTCATGGTTGATCTATTTGGAGGTTTATTTGGTGAAGTAATTTTTGGCGGAGACTTTGGAGCCATGTGAAAAAATAGTAATTATCCTCTTCTTCCTCTTTTTTCACAAATTTTGAATCACCAAAAATGGATCTTCCAATAAAAAGTTTTGCAAATTGTAAGTTATGTACCTTTCAAACCCTAATTTAGAGTATGTTTGGATGGATGACGTTTGTACTAGTATATATATGAACTTTGAACCCTTCTAAGTATGAAATTTTGTCTTGTAATACTCTAATATGACTTTTAAACTCCTGAAAATTACCCATTCTTAACCTTCACTAATAAAACGTTATAGAAAAAATACAAAAATGTCTTGTTTAAGACTAATTTCAGGATTAGTAAAATCCCCAAAATCCCATAAGATATATCTCACAAATTACACTGATTCAAATTCTAAAACATTTTCCACATGTAATTCACTATTTCTTGTCACAATTTTAAAAATTTAAGGGTTTGAAACTACATTTAAATTCATTTATAGATAAAATAAAAAGATGTATCGTTTGAGACTAATTTCAGGACTAGTCGCAAACCCAAACTTACACCAAATATATTTTTGAAAATATAACGAGCCAAAACATGAAATTTAGAAAAAATGTACTTTGGTATGTTGTAGAAACTTCCATAAAAGTGCATTTTATGAAACTTCTCAAAAAACATTTTATAGTGAAAATCCCAAGATAAATCCTTGAAATGGATTTCACGATGAGTCAAAAACCCCATTTTCCATAGGATATATCACCTAAAGTATAATGAAACATAACTTAAAATTTTTACTAGATGTACTTGGATGTGTCTTGTGAGTAACATCCATATCTTTTATTTGAAGCATTACAGTAAAAATGTTATAGAGAAAAATTGAACATGACTCGTTTGAAAAAGAAAAACCTTAGGATCAAAGCTATGATACCAAATGTTATGATCTAATGCCTTAAAAATGATATGAAGTCAATGAATATTGTTTTAGGGGCTATGCCCCATCGACTAAACCTGCCAGTCTACTAGCCAAGTCGACTATAGTAGTCGGTTAGGAAAGTCGTCTGAATTGATAGTTAGAGTCGATCAACCGAACAGTTAGGAAATGTGTATATATATATATATAATGGAAATAAATAAACTATTTTTGGATATAATAAAATGCATTGATGGTTCTCACATTACTTGTGTATGTCTATATGTATTTCTATGTGTTTGTTTATATAACGTTGTAGTATGTGTTTCTCTGTGTAAGGATCTATCGGTAACCATATCATACTTTCCCTTAGACTACAACATTGGTTTCATTGTTGGTAGTAATAAACTTGGTAATGAATAACAAAAAGGAACATATATGTTTACGTTGAAGGACATACGTCAATTGTGGGAGCATAAAATTACCAACTATATCAAAATCTATGCAAGAATAAATCAACTCATGATAGAAACAAAATGCACTTAGTTCTTCTCGGAGATGCACAAACAATTCTTGGAATCCATTCTAGAAGCATTCTACGAATACCTCAGCCAATCTAATGCGCAAACTCACTTCTGATGAACAATTGATGAGAAAAATATAAATGGAGGGAGAAGAAACCTTAACAAGTGGTTTGAAAATATCGTGTGAGATTGTATTGAAGAGAAAGTGATTGAAGAGAGAGAGTCATTCAAAACCATCAAACAAAAAATTAATATAGAACTTCATGATGCGTTCATTTTCACTATCCCATCCTTACTTAACAAGTTCCTCTTAGACAAGGGAGTTAGTGACA
Organism: Picea engelmannii; assembly: GCA_009831015.1. Taxonomy (NCBI): domain Eukaryota; kingdom Viridiplantae; phylum Streptophyta; class Pinopsida; order Pinales; family Pinaceae; genus Picea; species Picea engelmannii. The sequence goes on along the minus strand of ML808513.1, from coordinate 97,181 downwards.
TCATTGAATACCGACCCCTTATAATAAAAAGTCCTCCAAACTCTAATTGTAAAGAGAAAAAAGATGAGTGGGAACAATATTTTGAATCTAACTACAAAGACACCAGAGAATATTGGGAGTACTTCTTGAAGAAATGAGCATAGAAAAAATGATGAAAATGATCGATCGCGAGTAATTCAAGCCAACATAGAGGAGTTGGATGATCCATGAGATGATATGAGTCGAATTTGAAGTCGAAGGACACCCAAGCTGAAAATGTCATAAGTTGGGAGGAAGATAACTGAAACAAGTGCATAGTTTTCACGTCGAATGAAAACCTATAAACCCTCAATGGATATACAAAAATTATAGAGGGACAAGTGTTGGGCCCATCATTTTTGGGAATGCTTAATTTTGGGGAAAACGTTTGCAGCCTAAATGAAGTATGATGAGAAATGGATGGAGTCAAAAGAGTCGCATGCTAGATGGAAAATTGCAAGTAGAAAAAATGTACTATGAGCTAACTGAAAGTGTAAAAGAAGAAGAAATAGTGGAAACACACCATTTATTAGTTGGAAAAGAAAAAAAATCATAGTATAGTAGTGGAAAATATGAGAACATAGCGCAAGAAAGAATCCAAGAAGTGGTAGAAGGAAAAGTATAAATAAGAAGTAAGTCCATCAAGGAATAGGTTAATGAATGAGTGCATAGGAGATATCTATTGTCATTACCATTGTTAGAGTTGGGATCAAGTTATAATAGTCATGATTTTTAGCACTAGAATTAACCCTAAGATTGCATAAAAGGTAAGCCCAATACCCATTAGTTTATATAGTAAATGTAAATGAGTCTTAGGTGATCAAATGGATAGGACTCAATGATAATAACGTTCTAACTCAGAAATCTGGACTAGCATGCATAAGAAATTGAGGTATGGAATCAAATTCACTCAGTAAGTTGGAGTAAGCATGAATAGAGGGAAGAATTTGGTGAGGAGAGTGTAGAGGTCCGCCGTGGACATCAGAACCTCCAGTAGCCTAAGGAGGAAAAACGTAAACGCAACATCCTCTTGAATTCAAATCTCAAAGAAATTGAAAGAAATTATAACAACATTATAATATAACGTTCATCATAATATATTCATAACAATACATGTGAATCATTCATTCATGAACTCTCTCAATATCGGAGGAAAATAAGATGGAGTAAGAAAGTTGACTTAGATTAACCAATATGTCTCAAAAAACAAATACATAACCAGAGAACTAGTGTTCTTCATAAAAATATTACAATAGCAGGGAGCCTAGATCAACCATTCAAACTTTACAAAATATCAAAACTAAGTATATATACTCAAAACTGTTGCATCTACCAGGAATGTGATCATATCACTGCCTTTAAAGCCTTCAGTCATCACCTTCTCTATCAGGTTGTGAAGAACTCATTATGTTAGACGTGAGCCAGGCATAGTTATGTGCTTTTGTTCCACATCAAAATTACTCACTTCAATGATCACCTATTGTCGTCATTAAAAATGTCGCAAGTGTCACTTTTTAGCCATAAGTGTCGCAAGTATCATAGACATCATATAGTCATATTACCCATGTCATGTCTTGAATGACATCACAAGGACACCTGAGACACCCTCAAAGACTGGTTTAAGAAGGAGAAATCATCTTATGAGGAGTACAAAGAATTTTGCATGGAAAAGACCACATAAAAATGATTTTTGAAGGGAAACGCTCCCCTGCCCACTATTAGGGAGTGCCAACGCTCCCTACCCCTCTCTGGGGGAGCGTTGCAACACTCAGGAAACCATTCTGGGGGAGCGTTGGGATTTTTTGAAGGAATTTTGGGCAGCGCTTCCCTATCCACTTTTGGGGAGTGCCATCTCTTTGTACCCTCCTTTGGGGGAGCATTGCAACACATTGTGAACCCTTTTGGGGGAGAACTGGCCTGTTTGAGCAAATTTTGGGTTGTTGAGGAAAATCAGGGAAAAATACCCTTCATCCTGGAAATCAGTTGGATTCGAATCTAAGGTCAAGGCTGGATCTTAGGGAGGATCCACAAGTAAAGGAGAAATATTCTCAACCTATCCCAAGAATCTCTAAGGTGGTTGAGTCTCTCTAAGATTATATAAGCAGGCCTTCTCATGGAAAAAGAAGATGGCAATTTAGAGGCATCAAACTTATGATCTCATAAGGGAGATAACCAGTTAAGCATATTCATTTTGAAGGTGTATTATTTGAGCAAGGGGTTGGACAAAGAGATCTTGGTGAAGTTGTTGCATCTACATCTATAGTTGTAAGCACTTTGCTTTGTTTTCATTAATATATATATGTGCTTGGCATGTTTCTTTCAAGGTTCTGTTTATTCTACATGAACTTGTCTCTATTAGATAGATCTGGTTTCAAGCCAATCTTAGTAGAATAGGAATTTTTTTATGTCTTTTTTTGATTTACAAGACTTATCGAGGAGCTTGGGGATCAAAGCTCAACTCGGACTGTGCAAGGACGAACATCATGAAAAAGGTACACCTTTCTTCCTTTTCTCTATACATTAGTTTAGATAGATTTAAAAGGATTTTAGTGACCAAAGTTAGCACCCTTTTTGTCTTGGTCTTAGGAGTCTAGAGCCCAAGAGAGAATCCACTTGTTCGCAGGGGGATTTCTCTGTAACATAAATTGGTGACTCCACTGGGGAAGGAATCTTATTTGTCTTTTCTTGATTGTCCTTTCCATTTTCTCACCTTTAGATCTTATGGATGTTGTGTCTCTAATCCTTATATGTGTTGATTGGATTTTGGATTCATCTTACACACTGAATTTCTACATTTTTCCTGAGTTTTTTTATTTTATTTCTGGGAAATGTTTTTGAGTTTTGAGAGGCTAGTGCTCCCATGTATTAAACACAAGGGCATTGGCACTCCCTTGTAGGCTCCCACAAAGCTTTGCAACAATCTAGTACCCTTGACACCAGAGCACTACCCTTTTTTTTGAAAAAATATTCTTGGGAGTTGATTTCTCAGTCTTCTTTTTTCTAATTCATCTGCTCAGGGTTTACGTTATCTTGGTGTGTCCTTGTTTAGCCTCCAATTATTTTATTTCTAGGGATTAATGATGTTTTGTTTGGATTTTTGACATCTATTTTCCTTTCTTTGAGTCACTCTTCTTCCCTGAGATTTGGAGTCTATCTATTGCTTTCTCACTTATCTGATTGACTGAAATTTGTTGTAAGGAAATTCAAATATCTATTCACTATTTCATTTTGATCTTTGAGGTCTTTTCTCCAAGCATTTCCTCCTTTCTAGATTTGGTTTTCTTTTTTCTTGTTTGATCACAACGAGGGTGTGTTTTTGTTTATGTGAAGTTTGCTTCTGGATTGCTTAAATCTCACAGATTGTGAAGTTTGATTAACATAAGAAGCTTTACATCAAACTGATTATTAGTCACATATAAACATTTTAGCATTGTATCGGATTTTTGATTGAGGACTATTGCATGAGGTCATTGCATCTTAGTGTTTGAAAGTGAAAGGAAAATCCTTCTCCTTCCCTTAAATAGAAATTCATTGAAAGAAAAGACTGCTTATCATTTCTTATGCATGTTTTGGGAATTGAGTCATAATATCATCAGTTTTCACTCTCATACACCTCTGAGTAAACAACAACCACTAAAATCAATGCTAAACTAAAATTTATCAGACTTTTTTACATTTTTGTTAGAAAACCTACATTAGCTTAAGGTTTAGGACTTTGGAATAGGTTGAAAGGATAACTTTCCAAAGCTGTCAAACAAACTCAGCATCTTGTGATAGGGAGAGAAAATCCAATTCTCATATCATCTTTCTGAGATCCCCCTCTCACACAGGGGTTACGCACGAGGTCACGTTCGGGAGAGTTAGAGAGATTATCCCTCCATGGTTCAACCATTTTTAGTAGTCAGATCGTATATTGGGGGTTCTTATTGAGGCTCAACTGTCTTTATTTGGTCTTGATGCTTTGTGGATTCCAAATACATTTGGGGTCCTCTGTAGTTCTACCGGTCCACTTGTCCCCAGTTCTCTTGAAGTATTTCAGACTTGTTATCTAGCCCATACATTCAGATTGGACTGTGGATTGTACCCACCTAGGGGATGACTGGGAGTTGGTGACCTTAGTATCCATAATATTCAGGGTCTTACACAAGGTGACGGTTAAGGGAAGTCTCACTGTACCTGGAACAGACGTTGGTCAAATTCACTCGGGCTCCTTGGAGGGTAAATACACATTCACTACGTGGAATATTGCACCAAGGTGTAAGTCCATTAAGTAGGTCACCAACGTAACTGATCCACCCACTCTATCCTCGCCCCTTCCTATATTGATCTCGTGATGTTGGATTTCATCACCAACTAGTGGTTTCTTTGTGGGAAGTTTTGTTGGATTGTTTGCTTCTTAGATTCATAACGTGTGTTTTTTTTTTACTTAGTAGACCTTAGTTTGAGTCAATGTTAATGGGATCAAATCCTAAGAGTACCAATGGAGGAACCACTTGTCCCAGGGAACCTTACATCTTTTCTTCTTTTGGAAACATTGGTCCTTCATACATTTCCACACTGAGTCTTCCAGGACTCACTATTAGATTACCGGTTTGGTTGTTCCCCACTCCAGTGATCTCGGATATTCCTAGTGCTTTAGATGCACCTAATACTTTATATGTCAGTACACCACCCACACATCAACCTCATGTTGAATTTTCTCCTTCTTCACCCATTAAGTCTCCTTCCCCTTCTCCTTCTTTTCCTAGTGAAAGCTCTAAAGCAAGTAGCCAGGTTGATCAAAAGAAGAAGAAATGGAAAGAGAAGAAGAATACGAACCCAAAAAGGACCCAACCTCTGACCACATCAAATATTGGATCCAAGAAACCAACTACTATTGATCATACTGGGAGTGTTGATGAGGTCGACAAGATTAAAACGAAGAATATGAAACCCAAATTTCCTTTCAGTCTTTGTAAGGGTGACCACTTTCTGAGGGATTTCCATGGTCTTCCAAAGATCTTATAAATGTGGCATTCCATGTCATTGGCCCCTGATGTACATGATGGTGATGCCTCATCAACTAGTGACATTAAGGTTGGTAAGAATAAGACAACTATAAAATTTCCTTGAATGTTATATGAAGGTGATCATTATTCTCACCTTTGTCCTCGTATGGACGAGGCTTCTTCTCTTTTGGAAAAGCTTCAACTTCCAACTGGTTTTCGTAAGGTATCCCCCAACCCAATGTTAGTTGATGGAATGGTCAATTTGGTTCCATCCCCGGTCATTCTAGTCGATCGGGTGATCAATCTAGTTTCATCCTCGGTTGAACCACTTACCAAAATAGTTGATCCAATTCCGTCATCAATCAACCCCACTTTTCATCTAAAAAGTGAAACCCAAGTGATCGATCCAGGCCCTTCATTGGTCAGTCCCACCCTTCATCTTAAGAGTGTCAACATGGTCAATCCTACTCGTCCTCTAAAAAGTTCCAAAGTGGTTGCTTCGGTCCCTTCATCAGTTAGTCCAGTTGATCATGTCGTCAATCTGGTCACGTCCTTAGTTGAATGAGTTGTCAAAGTGGTTGATCTGATCCCATCTTCAATCGATCTCTCTCTCCCGTTAGAGAGTGAAACCCAAGTGGTCAATCTGTTTCCACCTGTTGAACACATTCTCCCTTTGGAGAATGAAACCCAAGTGGTCAATTTGATGTCTATATCAATCGATCCTACTCTCCTGATAGAGAGTAAACCCGATTCTTCCCATGTTTTTCTTGTTGATATAGAATCTACCATGTTGGGGGGAATTCCTCCCTCTCCCATGAAACCCCCTCCAAGTAATAAGGCCATCCTTTTTGATTGGGGTATGCTAACTGGACCTCGTCTTCCCTCTCACATAGCTTTCAATATTACAGTACAGGTTTGTGGATAGGCAATTCCTTAGACATTGATAGATGAAGGTTCATTCATTAGTATTGTGTCCTCTATTGCTTGGAAAGCTTTGGGTTATCTCAACTTGTGTCGGTTAACCAGAATCTGTTCATTTTTAACAGAAGAACCAGTCACCCTTTAGGGATCCTTCCTCAGTTTCCCATAAATTTGGGAGGGAAAAATGTCTTTATTGATGTTATGGTAGTCCAGGACCCCTTGGATTTCGATTTACTCCTTGGGCGAGATTATGTCTATTCCATGAAATCTTTTGTTTCCACTCTTTTTCATGTGATATATTTCCCGCATGATGGAAGAATGGTGACTATTGATAAAATTTCGTTCGTTGCCCCTGACTTGACCATCCACTCAATGAACGCCCTGAATGGTTCATATATGCAGTCAGTATCACCCCTACCACAGGTCAATTATGTGGCATTGTCTCCCATGATTTCAACTTTCAATGACTTAGATCCGGTCACTGACATGGTGATATCTTTGGTAGGGATATTAGAGTCTGATCTCCTTACCCCTATCTGAGACCTCGACATGTGTTCCTTCTAGTGAAGATATCTTGGAATCCATGACCGAGATTTGTCACTTGACATGGTTTCCTTCCAGATCATTATCCTCTTGGAAGCCATGATCAAGAAAATTTCACGAGCATAGTTTTCCTCTCTATGGAAAGATCGTTAAAAAATGAAAAAGAAGCTGCGAGCATAATTTCTCTTCTCTGTGGAAAGCTCATTAAAAAATGAAACGTAAGCTACGAGCATATTTTTTTTTTCTCTGTGGAAATCTCTTTAAAAAATGAAACATAGGTCACGAGCATAGTTTTCCTCTCTATAGAAAGCTCAGTAAAAAATGAAACAAAAATATGGGGCTGAACCCGAAGCCTTGAGCATATTTCTTTTCATGTGACAAGCTCGTTAAAAGATGAAATGGTCACCTCTCCTATCAGGTCAAGTCTTTCACCAGATCTTGTAGATGTCAAGTCAAGTCTTTCATTAGGTCTTGTATTTGAACCTTCATTTCATCCACCCTTATCCTTTTTCTCCATCTAGTATAGAAATTGGTGACAACCCCAAATTCGGTGATGAATTAAAGCTTGGGGGGCATGTCTCCAGCCTTTGATGATCATTTTGGAGTTGATCCGCTAGATTTCAAGATGGAGGCAGAGTACCGAGATTAGTCTTTGTTCTTTCTCATGCTCGTAAAAACATGAGAATGTAACCGGGAAACATTTTATCTCTTTTTCGGGCTCGCATGGATATACGAAAAAATGAATCCCCTAGAGTCTTATTTAATCTCTTTTCAGACTCCCTAAACATGAAAATATTGTCGAGTGATATTGCTTCCTTTAACACTCATTAAAAGGTTTGAAAGGTTGTCTTTTGATTGGTAGTTTATCTCTTTTTCGGCCTCACAAGACTAAAATTATGAAAAAGGACACCACTGGAGTCATCTTTAAGTTCTTTTCAAACTCTCTAAATATGAAAAATCACTAATTTTACCTTCTCTGGACTCGTTAAACAATCATACATTGAAGGGCCCATATGGGACCAAACCCTTACTTCTTCCAGTTCCTTAAATAAAGGAAGAGGGACTTATGCAAGGTGAGTTATATCGAGCATGTGTTACCCTCCTCGAGCTCATTAAATCAAAAAGAGGTACTCGTCTATCTGGATGGGGAAAAAAATTGAAGGAAGCAAGCCAAGTAGTTTTTGAGAACATTACCAATAACTCTTACGATCGCCCTTGAACACGACACTTTGTCTTTGCACGCATTTTAAATCCGTTGAACCTCTGCACTGAACCAATCCTTTGAATTTTCTTAATCCTTTGGGTCACCCAACGAAAGTCACAGTATCCATTGCATCATCATGTTTTCATCCATGTCATGTTTCTGCTATTATGCCTCAGTGTTCAAGGGAAGTATCTGCCTTGAGAGTCAACCATCACAAATTTCCTATTTCAATACCTGTGTCAGCCCATGTTCATTTGATCTACCAATTTACATATCTGTATCAGTTTCATGTCATTGATGGGGGATACATCAAGGCCCTCCTGTGACAAGTCTATTCCTATCAAATTCAAAACATTATCCAAGAACTTGAATTAGAAACCAATTAGTACCTTGGGACCTTTGTGCCTCAATGGCAGGCCTCCTCACTTCCAAAGGTGGGTTTACATCAATGACCCCTGATCAGGTGATTCTACAAATGTTAGACTTCATCTCATATATTCACATTCGTTGGAATGTACTAGAGTACCTTGGGAATCATTGACATCAATGGTGATTTCCCTCGTTCTTGTTAATAGTTTACCTCATTGACCGGTAATAAAGTGGTTTCTTCCATGTTCCTTGTCAGAACATCTATTCACATGGTTAGACTCGTACTGCATCAGGATTGGTAAGAAGACCCTAGGTCGAGTGATCACTCTGATATATACTTTGCCTAGGTTGTGATAGAGTATCTTTTGAAGATTGACACATATATTGTTACATAGATCCAATTTGCATTGGTTCGTGGCTATGTCTTGTCGTCTCATGGCTACGATCAGTTCATATCATGGAAGTATAGATCCACATTGTATATTTAGTGGCTATACCATTTTTTTAATACAATTATGGATCTATAGTGTATCTTATGGAAGTCATAGCTTGCAAGTCTTTATCAGTCAAACATAGGTATGCTTTCCTTGGGTTTGAAACATGTCATAATTTTTTTTGATGGTTGTGTGCAACTTCTACAAGGTTCTTCGCGTCCATACCCTTACTCGAAAAGGTCTACAAAATACTTCAGTCATTAGTTTCCATCTTCTAACTTCGTACTTTGGGGGGAAATCTATTACACATCAAAATTACTCACTTCAATGATGACCTATTGTCGTCATTACAAATGTCGCAAGTGTCACTTTTTAACCATAAGTGTCGCAAGTGTTGCAAGTGTCGCATACATCATACAGTCATCTTTTCCATGTCGTGTCTTGAACGACATCACAAGGACACTTGAGACACCCTCAAAGACTAGTTTAAGAAGGATAAATCATATGATGAGGAGTACAACAAATTTTCCATGGAAAAGAACACTTCAAAATGATTTTTAAATTGAAGCACTCCTCTACCCACTATCAGGGAGTGCCAACGCTCCCTACACCTCTTTGGGGGAGCGTTGCAACGCTCATGACATCATTCTGGGGGAGCGTTGGGATTTTTTGAAGGAATTTTAGGTAGCGCTCCCTTGCCCACTGTCAGGGAGTTCCAACTCTCTGTACCCTCCATTGGGGGAGCATTGCAATGCTCTATGCACCCTTTTGCGGGAGGACTGGCCTATTTGAGAAAATTTTGGGTTGTTGAGGAAAATCAGGGAAAAATCCCCTTCATCTTGGAAATCAGTTGGATTTGAATCTGAGGTCAAGGATGGATCTTAGGGAGGATCCACAACTGAAGGAGAAATATCCTCAACCTATCCCAAGCATCTCTAAGGTGGTTAGGTCTCTCCAAGCTTATATAAGGAGGCTTTATCATGGCAAAAGCAGATGGTTGTTTAGAGGCATCAATCTTATGATCTCATAAGGGAGATAACCAGTTAAGCATATTCATTTTGAAGGTGGATTATTTGAGCAAGGGGATATACAAAGAGAGCTTGGTGAAGATGATGCATCTACATCTATGGTTGTAAGAACTTTTCTTTGTTTTCATTAATATAAATATGTGCTTGGCCTGTTTCTTTCAAGGTTGTGTTTATTCTACATGAACTTGTCTCTATTAGATAGATTTGGTTTCAAGCCAATATTAGTAGAATAGGAAGTTTGTTATTTCTTTGTTTGATTTATAGGACTTATCGAGGATCTTGGGGATCAAATATCAACTCGGACTGTGCGAGGACGAACATCATTAAAAAGGTACACCTTTCTTCCTCTTCTTTATACATTAGTTTAGCTAGATTTAAAAGGATGTCAATGACCAATGTTAGCACCCTTTCTGTCTTGGTCTTAGGGGTATAGAGCCCAAGAGAGAATCCACTTGTCCACAGGGGGATTTCTCTATAACAACTTTACAGGAAAAATTTCCCATAAGGAAGCTTCAGATCGTAAGTATGCCTTCACGGACACTCTTAGCCTACTTTCCATTTATGGAGTGAGTTGAAGTTTCAACCACCATATATTTGTCCATTAACTGATATCTCCTCAGGATCGAGACCGGGCCAGGTAACCAAGGGATGAGTACTTGCTATGATTAAATGAGATGCTAAATGAACATATGAGCATGGGACCATTGGTCTGATCGAGATATGTGGCTGGGAGAATTATACTATTTGAGGTGTAGCCGTTGAATTTTACCCATTCACCAATTTTGGGATACATAAGACCTTGCGTGGAGACGGTGTCAAATTTGGCTCTTTAAGAGCCTTCGATGCGAAGCAAAGGATGAGCACCTTGTGACTTTGGCCTTTCTCTAATGTGACCTTGGGATTTCATGCCTAGGGAGTCTTCACCTCCCCTACTCCAGATTTCATGATGCCCGATTCGGAAAAATCATCCTGCTCACACTGATAGGAAGATATTTTTCGTGATCGATGGCTACAAATGCTTCTTTGGAACTCTGAATCGGTCATCTCCATGCGATGGGCACAAACCTTTCCTTCTAGACCCACCTTCCACAGGACCTTAGGCTATGACCTTGGGCCCACTCTCTAAGTTCTTTGCAAACTCGTGTTTCAAGAAACTTGTGCATTGCTTCTAACAAACCTTTGATTCATGAAACTACAAATCCATTGATCTATTGCCACCTTCCCTTCTGGATTGTACGGTCCAACTTTACTTCGCACTTTATTCTTCGAGACTTCAAAACCTCAACACTTCGACAGCTTTGACACTTATCATTTCAACACTCCTACGAACCTTCAGATCAACTACCACCTCAGACGACTTCTTCTTATTTCGGGGTTCAGGACTTTGGACCTTTGACAATTAAATTTAACATTATTTCGAAATCCTGATTCTCGCGATAATTTTCCACCGTTGATCTCTCCCAATGATATCTATGACCCATATTTAATCTTTGATCGACCTTGATCTTGGGCCTTTTCTCTGGTGCTAATATTTGAGAAAATTTGGGTTTTTGAATGCCCACGTGTCATCGATCTGATTTGTCTGATTAGATCTTCGTTGTTGAAATATAAACTTTTGTTCTTGCTTGATTTGATTCCATAGTGGATTGCTTTGAGTGCCGCACTTTGAGCCCACAACTATGGCCTATGTACAGAAATAATTGGATGACTGGATAGGTGCTGGGAAAACAAGGAGATTGTGGAACATTAAACACAGAGGGGGGGAAATGAAAATGGTTTTACAAGATGAATGGGAAAAAATTTAAGAATTGATCTGTGAAAGGAGAGAGAATAGGAAAAACACACACTTAGGTAGAAACCACAACCCCACAAGACTATGAAAATTTTGTGTGATAACATTTGGCTCCACAGGGGATGACATGATCCTTGCGAGCTGCCAAGAACAAGTAGTCCCAGTGCCTTAGCTATTGGGTTATGGAGTCATGCTAAAAAAACATCCTGCTGAGGATTATAGGCCAATAATTACTCTAAACAAAAGAAAATACATGGGCTCCAGAAAGTTCTTATTTATGTACAGTCCTAGGCTAAATGATTTTTAAAAAGAGTTAGGTGAAATCAAGCTTCCACCATAACCACCCAGACTGTTCGGTAATATAATTATTCTCATTATTGCAAATAATCCATAAAAGGTAAGGGAAGTATGGTATCATAAATAAAACATGTATTGGAACAGTGGAAATACCTCCAAATGATGATAATATGAACAATTTTGCAAGCTCCAATGCTTTTGGACAACATAGTTCCATATATAACCCCACAAGGTCGCAAAATTTGTAATTAGGAAAGCTTGACTGGTAAGGAATTACCTCCTTCATTTCATTGTTGCTCACTCGTCGTTCGATGTTCTCAGAGTATTCAGGTGGGTGGAGGACAAATGCATGTTGGCTAATCCCAAGTGATATTTTCTCACTTAAAGTTTCCAGGATAGGAATACCCTCTGCATATCCTTCATAAGAGAATCAAACAAACTCTGCCTTCGACTCCGAAAAACTAGGAAAAAACATAGAGGAACCTTCCCTAGCTTTTGTTTCCATATTTTCATCTATCTTAGCTTCATAGTTAGAAGAAAAATATTCTGCAGAATACACTTGCTCTTTGACATTGGGATATTCAGAAGAGACATGTTGATCTTCATGAATGCTTAAAACAACAAACACATCTGATATGATGCTAGAAGTTTCTATTTTATCTCTGTCATAATGAATATCATTCAACACCTCGTGCTCTTCACGACAAATAATTTCTTCCACAATAACAACTCCTCACAAAACTAATCTTTGTGACAGGCAAAGCCTTTATAAAACAAAGAAAAATCATCATAGCAGTTTTCATAAAGACACTCAGCTGGAAAATAATCTTTATAAAATGAATTAAAAGATGCATGAAAACTGGTCAAAGAGTTGATTCTTGCAACGGGAAGAGATCGACACTAATCATGAGAAATCCCCTGTAATGAATACTTGAAAAGCTTAAATTGAATATCTTCATGAACGATATGAATTCGATGAATAAATTTATGAAACTCTAGCAAATGCTCAGTTGTTTCTTCCCACCCTTTTCCTCGGAACCTAGGAAGGCTACTTTCCCATTCATCTCTACGAGGTGGTGGGTTAGGGAAACCAACTATTTTTGAAAAACCATAGAAAGAAAACCTCTGAGCTAAGATACGGTCCATTTCAAACCAGTGGAGTCTCCATTGGGTTCTTTAATCATGGATTCGCCAGGTGAATGATGCATAGCCTAAAAGCATCTCATCTTTGTTCACCATCAAAGACCATATCTGGTCATCATCGTTCTCCCAAAGATCTTTTCAATCTGGGACAGCAACAAAAATATTTCTGAGAAAGCTTTCCTGCTCTTAAATAATCCTCTCTGGGTAAGTTGAAATAGTGGATTTGTAACACTGGAGTCACCAGGTGTAAAATTGTAATATTCAATGGTTCTAATATCTTATGCACCTTTAGAATTCGAATCTTCTATCCCAAGGAAAAGTTTTCAATTCGTTCCTTGACAACGATGCCAGAAATGTTAGAACTAGAAGTCACCCTCGGATTGCATAGAATGTAAGCCAATTACCCATCAGTTTATACAGTAAATGTAAATGAATTTTAGGTGATCAAATGGAGGGGACTCAATGATAATAACGTTCTAACTCAAAATTTTGGACTAGCATGCATAAACAATTAAGGTTTGGAAGCAACTTCAGTCAGTAAGTTGGAGTAAGGGTGAATAGAGGGAAGACTTTGGTGAGGAGAGTGTAGAGGTCCACTGTGGACATCAGGTATTCCAACATCCTAAGGAGGAAAAACTTAAATGAAAGATCCTCTTGAATTTAAATCTCAAAGAAACTGAAAGAAACTATAACAACACTATAATATAACGTTCATCATAATACTATCATAACAATCTATGTGAATTAGTCATTCATGAACTCTCTCAATATCGGAGGAAAATAAGATGGAGTAAGAAATATGACTTAGATTAACCAAGATGTCTCAAAAAAAAAATACATAACCAGAGAACCATTGTTCTTAATAAAACTATTACAATTGCAGGGAGCCTAGCTCAACCATTCGACCTTTACAAAATATCAAAACTAAATATATATACTCAAAATTACTGCAACTACCAAGAATGTGATCATATCACTGCCTTCAAAGCCTTTAGTTGATGTCGGCTTTGTTAGTTTGTGTAGACCTCATTATGTCAGATGCGAGCTAGGCATAGTTATGTTCTTTACAGGAAAAATTTCCCATAAGGAAGCTTCAGATCGTAAGTGTGCTTTCACGGCCACTCTCAGCCTACTTTGCATTTATGGAGTGAGTTGAAGTTTCAACCACCAAATTTGTGTCCATTAACTAATATCTCCTCGGGATCGAGAACGGGCTAGGTAACCAAGGGATGACTACTTGCTGCCATTAAATGTGATGCTAAATGAACATACGAACATGGGGCCATTGGTCTAATTGAGATTTGTGGCTAGGAAAATTATGCATTTGAGGTGTAACTGTTGAAGTTTACCCATTCACCAATTATGGGATACATAAGACCTTGCATGGAGACGGTGCCAAATTTGGCACTTTAAGAGCCTTGGATGCAAAGCAGAGGATGAGTGCCATGTGACTTTGGCCTTTCTCCAATGTGACCTCGAGTTGTGACCCGAAGCCTTATCCCAAAATGTATCTTGGGATTTCACACTTAGGGAGTCTTCACCTCCCCTACTCCAGATTTCTGGATGCCCAAGTCGGCAAAATCACCCTACTTAGATTGACGATCAGATCTTTTTCTTCATCGATGGTTGCGAATGCTTCTTCAGAACTCTGAATCAGTCATCTCCATGTGATGGGTGAAAGCCTTTCCTTCTGGACTCGCCTTCCATAGGACCTTGGGCTGTGACCCTGGGTCCACTCTCTGAGTGCTCTGCAAACTCGCACTGTGGGAAACTTATGCATTTCTTCCAGCAAACCTCCAATTCACGAAACTATGAATCTACTGATATATTTCCACGTGCCCTTTTGGATTGGACGGTCCAGTTTTACTTCACACTTCACGCTTCGGGACTCCGAGAACTTGACACTTCGCTGACTTTGACAATTCTTATTTAAACACTCCCAAAGCTCATTCTCGTAAACCTTCGGATTGGCCACCACCTGTCCCTTTAATATCGGATGGCTCCCACTTATTTCGGCCTTCGGGACTTCGAACCTTTGACAATTAAATTTAACATTATTTCGAACTCCCGATTCTCATGATAATTTTCCACTGTTGATCTCTCCCAATGAGATCTACGACCCAAATTTAATATTTTCTTGACCTTGATCTCGAGCCTTTTCTCCAACACTAATCTTTGAGAAAATTTGGGTTTCTGAATACCCACACTTCATCTATCTGATTTGGCTAATTGGATCTCCGTCATTGAAAGATAAACTTGTCTTCTCGCTTGATTTGAGTCCAGAACAAACTACTCTAAGTGTCACACGTTGAACCCATGGTTACAACCTATGTAAACAAATACTTGGAAGACTGGATAGGGGCTGGGAAAAAAGGGAAACCGTGGAACTTTAAACATAGAGGGTGGGAAACGAAAATGGTTTTACAAGACGAAGGGGAAAAAACTTAAGAATTGGTCTGTGAAAGGAGAGAGAGTAGGAAAAACACAGACTTAGCTAGAAACCACAACCCCATAGGACTCTGAAAATTTTGTATGATAACAATGATGACTCATTGTAATGTGTTTGTTGGGGTTTAATGCACTTGTGCAGTAGGGTTTAAGTTTTTAATGGGTATTTAGGGTTAAGCCTCATTGTGTGATCTAGCGAATGAGAAATATATGTACTGAGTAGTTGTTTGATGAATATATCGCTAATATAATGGAGTGTGTTGGTCCCTAACATTATTTTCTATTTTATTTGTTATATTTTTCATGTATTTATGTATATGTTGCACAATTATTTCCTTCTTGTGTAGTTATTTCTTGATTACTATTGTTGCATACCTCTGAGATTTGATATATGAATCTAAAAGGTGAAAACTAGATCCAATATCATGTTTCTATTAACTCTCTTCATCACACATGTCTCATATACACTTCAGGTGAGACCTCCTTCCCTTGCGGAAGGTTGAATATGAAAATTTTCCTAGACTACATCGGTGCCTTTGTTGGTAACCTCCAAGAACCCTGGTCTCGATTTTCCATCAATAAATGGTTTTGTTTCCATGACACGATCTTAAAAGTGATTTTTTAGAATATGCATCGTCATATATATAATTGTTATGTCAATAACTAGTGGGAAAGAAGGTGTGACACATTCATACAACATGAGTGGAGTTGTGGCACAAAAGCTTTAGGGTTGTGAAAATCATTGTTTTCTATTCAGAGCTTTCTAGTGAGTAGTATGAGATCTTTTCGATTAGGTTTCATATTTTAGTGGTTAGATCAACTGAAAGAAGATATTGAGTAAAAATATCAAGTCAAAAAGAGATATAACTAAACCGATGAGGGTGTAGTGACTTTTCTTCACTTAGATCACCACGTCTCCCATGCTATGCATTTTTCGGTGTAGACGATTTTGGAGGGTTATATTATCAATTTTTATGCAAAGAATAATAAATCCTTATCAAAGGCCAAAGAAATATTTATAGAAGGATCTAGAGGAAGTATATTATGAGAAATCTCTCTATGGATCAAGGTTTTATTAGTGGAAGAAGGGATGTTGCATGTTCCTTTAGCTGATATCGTAATGTAAATGTCTATGCTCAAGGGAGGGTGGTTTATTAGAGGGTTCATGATTTAGGTCAAGGGATGTTTTCTGGAAGAAATGGGGGGTAATCGAGAGAAAAGTGAAAAAGAGGAATGATCTCATAAGAGGGATGATATTCTTGAGAAGAGGTAGTGGAAAAAAATGAGAAAAGTGATGGAGGTATGATTAGTCACGGAAGGAGATCGACTTTGAGAGTCGTTATAGAAAGGAGTTAGAAGAGTTGCATAGACGAGAAAGGTTGACCAACTGATGGTTGAAGGATAAAATTGGTGAAAGAGGTGAATTTTTTGGAAGGAGCAGACAAGAGAATGGAATTTCAGACGATAGGGATGAAAGAGTATGGACAGATGCCACCAATGAAGAATAATACTCAACCTAAACCCCTGAGGAATTCATAGGAGAATCTAAACCTAAAACACATAGGATTTCATATTGCATCATGAGACAAATGTAATACTGCAAATGAATGAGATCCCCCATATCAAAGAATTTCATTTCAGAGGTAAAAGAACCAGGCCTTAATCACGCATTCCCCTAGCACTATCTACAAATATGGAAGTTGTAATAAAAAACCCTTCTGCAAATTTTGTTATTCCTAACCCTTCGAGTTTGGAAAGTAAGAATAGTAGTAGTAGTAAAAGTATGGATATTTTTTGAGTTGAATTGCAACTAGGACCTTTGGGGTTCATTTTAGTAGGGTTTCCAAATACCTCGAAGGGGAATCAACATGCAAGATCCCTCACTTGATGCCTTGAATTTTGGGGTAAAGGGGATGAGGACGTCGAGAAACATTGGTTTCTCTATGAATCCATCTCTAGGTCTTGCAAAACTCTAGATTAAACCAAGTTAGTTAAGTTTTAGATTGACTTGAGAGGTTGGCATCTGAAATGGTACATGAAGGAAATCGAGCCAGGGGCTCAGGGGAAAGCCTTCATTCTCACTCAGGTGAAGTAAAGGTTTATAGGGGAATTTTAGTTACCTCAATAAGAATAAAAATCTCCCTTTGCATTTTGGGAGATAAAGAAGAGAGATGGTGTGTCTGTTTGGGAATGAAACTAGATATTTTAGGATGTGATAGGGAAATTAGCGAACCCTATCCATAAGGATCATTAAAGAGAATAGTTGATGTAGGGGATGTTACCTTTAAATAGTATCCCTTTAACTAGAAAATGGATAGATAATTTTTGTGAAGCCCTAGGGTAAGCTATGAATATCAAGGATATGAAAGGTTATACAAGGAGCTTAAGAATCATGTGGCCTCTGGAAGATGATAATATTGTGTAACTGTAAGGCCAAATATTTACATTA
Organism: Picea engelmannii; assembly: GCA_009831015.1. NCBI lineage: Eukaryota > Viridiplantae > Streptophyta > Pinopsida > Pinales > Pinaceae > Picea > Picea engelmannii. Next base: position 79,547 of record ML808513.1, on the reverse strand, counting down.
ACTGATAAAATTCAAGAGTTGACCCTACCCAAAGTTGGTCGACTACAAGTCTAGTGTATAGGTTGTTACATGGAAGGTCACATAGCAAATGAATGTATGATATTAAGGGGTATGGGGCCCTCTAATTAAGGACCTCCTAGACTTGGAAGGGGTTTATGAGGCAGAGGAGGATACTGAGGTGGAAACATTGGTAGAAAAGGGCCAATTGCTTGATATAATTGTGATGATAAATGAATCTTGGTGATATATCATCCACTTCTTAGATGACCTTGGTGTGAACATTGCATGACTAAGACCCATGCTAAAGAATACTCTATAGAACTTATTGAAAAATAGGAAGATCTTGCTAAATAGAGAAGATTCAAAATGATAAATTCCAAACCCATAGATATGGATGAAATAGATATATCTAATACTAATATTATCACCAGAGGAAGAGCAAAGAATGGTGCAGATGTAGAGAGCCTTCATAAAATAAAAATTCAAAAGGTAGTACCATAAAATACCAAGTATGATCCTGTAAAGCAGAAATAATTCTTTAATAATGTAGTAGAAATGTTTATACATATCCCTAGCGCTCCAAAACCTGTAGTTGCAAAAACAAGTTCTAAAATGAGTACTCATCAATTGAGGGTTGCTAGAGATTAAATTTCTCAGATGGAATCCTCGGGTAATTCATAAGAGGTTGTCGATATTTGGTTTCAACTATTTTCTAACATTTTGGAGGATGAACAAGTAGCTGGGAAGTTGTGGAAAAAAATCAATATATCCTTGGGAACTGAAGGAATCCCATAGGAATTTATTTCTCCTAACCTTCTGGAAGATTTTAGAGAAGGAAAAGGAGAATTGGAAGACAATTTAGGTTGAATGTTGTTGGAAAAGAATTTTGGATTCAATTTACAGGAATTTTGGATTCAATTTTCATAAAAATCCTATGGAGGATATGAGAAACAATAGAGGAAAGAAGGAAAGGTAGGAGAAGAGTTCAAAGTAAGGGCACATCCAGGCTCGAGAGTGCATAGTTGAGGAACACTTAGGAGTATAGTGCACATTAAGAACATACTTAATAGAAGAATAAAGAAGAGGAATAAAGCAAAGAATAAAGCAATAAAAGAAAGAGAGCGAAAAGGAAGGATAATAGCTCGCATGCTAAAATCCAAGAGATGCGCACAAGCAAGAAGAAGAAAATTTAAGTGCAAAAGAAACATGTAGGAGAGAAAACAGGAAAATCAAGATCGATCGACGAGTCAACATGAGTTGTCATGAGTGTAATAGGTTTTGGGATGAGCAAAGTAGGGTTTTAATCCCTAGAATTTATGTATAAATATGTAATGGGTTAGGAGAATAGGGGTTCCAATATGTTGAGAGTTCATGTTTTGTAAGGAGAGTGATAGACTAGGCTAAGAATGAAAGAGTCCATGTTTGAATGTTAAGGAGAAGTTGCAGAGAGAGGCTTGCACTGCAGAGCGGCTAGGAAAGATGAAGGGAAAGATAACATGATCTATCTTTTGTAAACGCAGTGCACAAGCATGAGACAATTAAAGAAAGAATGATAAATAATACAACCATTGTGGACATAGCCCAAAGTTAGGTGAACCATGTTAAATACCATGTTTTCTTTTATTTTATGTGATTGATGATCGATACTCTCTTTTTGTATGTTAGACTAGATTTGGCATCTATGTGATCACTGCACAATAGTTATGAATGTTACAGTAAATGGTTTATGTTTCAATCTAAAGTATAATGGAAATATATAACATAATTCAATAAGTAACCAAAGAAGAAAAACTACAAAATAACATGTGAAGAACAAATAAGTAAGAATGAAAAGGATGATCACCTCCCATTCCCTCACTACTGTAGAAACTTGATTCCTACAGCCCGAGTAGATGCATCAGGTGAGAATTCACTTGGATGCTAGTGATGTCAAAAGGGTCAGTGTCTAAAGGGTTTTTTTGGTCAAGATAAATCTGTGAATCAGGGAATGTTTTGGAGGCCAACTAAGAAAGGATCTTGAAATGGATAGAAGATAAGGAACGATCTTTGATAAAAAAAGAGAATATAAACCCTCATATAAGTGATCAACAATGGATGCAAAGGTATGTGTACACATAGATGCATGAGATTTTCTTTGGTCAATTTTCGATTATGTTGACTAAGTGGCTAGGAACATTAGTCGAGAATTAGAAGGTATCGAACCACAATGCCTACGAATTGGACACCTGAGTTGGTAAGGAAACTAAAATATGTAAGTAATAAAACTTCTCACATAGTTGATTTCTGGTTGGAAAACATATTGGGAGGATATATTACATAATTTGTAGTGGACTGTACTAAGTCATATAGTGTTGTAGAGAAGGATTTCTTCAAAGGTCTGCACAGAAGGTTCATGAATTTGTTGGGTACGTGGATAAAGATGTTGTTGTGTGAAAAGTGTGTGATGAAAATGGAGTCTGAATGATAAGGGGCTTCATGTACATATGTAATATACCTATGGATATAGTATAGGTGGTGATATGGGAGGTACCCAATGGAAATGGGGCCATTCAATGTAAGGTGGACTAGGACAACCATGATTTTAAATAAGGCACACTATGGTACTTCGATATAATAAATGGGTATTTAGAAATAGTAAATGGGATTTCTAGAATATACCTTCTCTAGAATGTTCTTAGGAGATAGGGAATGCTATATACTGAAGTGTAAGTAATGTAATTGACATGGTGAATAATATTTTTGATGTACAAGAAAGTATAGCTTGAGGAGTTTTATCCTTTCTTAAGGATTAATTTATAGTGTTACCCTACCTTAAGGGTTTTCTCTACATTCTTGTGTTTATTATTGGTGAATGGTTTTCGGTATTTATTCTTGGTTATTTATGAAGAATATTTACAGATCTAGTATTAGTATACAAAATTTGATATCAGAGCTCTTTCCTTTATAAGGAATTGTAAAGAATTTAATTGACATGGTGAAGAATATTTTTGATGTACAAGAAAGTATTGCTTGAGGAGTTTTATCCTTCCTTAAGGATTAATGCATGGTGTTACCCTACCTTAAGGGTTTTCTCTACATTCTTGTGTTCATTATTGGTGAATAGTTTTTGGTGTTTATTCTTGGTTATTTTTGAAGAATGTTTGCAGATCTAGTATTGGTATACAACATTTGGTATCATATCTCTTTCCTTGGGAAAGGAAGGGAAGAAAGTTTGGTTTTTTTTGCATAATCTTCTTACCAAAAAAGGGGGTGGCTCACTTCAGGCTTATATATGAGACTTTAGGCTTCTCACTTTCTAAAATAATTTGGATATTTGGATTCCTCTTGGAAAAATTACCAATTTTAAAAACAAATCAGCCAAAACAGAGTCCAAGAAATAAAGTTATGAGCATTTTAAATTCGCTCGTTTTCTAGGGTTTTTCTAGAAAACACTGCGATTTTCTGCAGTAAGTTATTTGTAAACCCTAGTTTACTTTGGGGTTATGAAAAATATGTTGTTTTTTTCTTGAAAAGATGATTGTCCTAGTATTGAATAATTCATAAAAAAGGAAGTCATTTTGGACCGAAAATTGGAAATATTGGGTAGCTTTTAATTTAAAAGGTGATGCAGTTGTTCGGTATAAATCACTTAACCATAGTGAGATGATGATACTCTTCAATGATGAATTTGAATAAGCATTGTTAGACAAGTGGTCTAAATCCAAGAGTAAGGATAAGGGAAACACCAAGGGTTTATTTTCATGTGGAAATTCTATATTATAGGTTCATGGTTGTCTTCATAACGAAAATGTCATTGTTTCTATTAACCCTTGTTTCCAACACAATTTTATCAATCTTTAGTTGGTTAATAGATTGCAAGTTCCTGAAAAGAATATTCAAAACACACAGGTTGCGAGTGAAAATTTTCAAATTTTTAAAGATTTGAATATTACCATGGATAAATGTGTTTCATTCATAATTTAATGCTATAGATATGGGTGAGGTAGATTATTTTTTGGAATATCCTTGGATGGATTCAATTGGTACAATTAATATTAATGTGGAAAACAAGTTTTTGAAACTTTGATACAAGAAAAAAAAGGTTACATTGCAGGACATGTCTCTTAGTAAGCAAGAAGGGCCTATGGGGGAAAGAAAATAATTTATTCAAGAGTCTAAAGAAGAATCGGAGGCAGAGTCTATAGCAGGAGAAACAACAAAGCCACATGACAAGAACAACAAGTCATAAGGGCTCATGAAAACAAGAAAAAAAGTTATTTCCGAGTTTGAAGTTGAATCTGAGGCAGTGTCTGCAAAAGGAGATGAAGCAAGGCCACATGAAGAAATCAGTAAAGAAGCTAAGGAGGTTATTGAATCCAAGGAACAAGGGTTTGTAGATTTGAATACAAAGAAACCAATTCCTACCATCATGGTATATCACCATCCACATCATATCAAGAAACAACAATCATCAAGACAATGGAACGATGATCCACAAACTTTTGCACCAGTGGGGAACTAGAAAGGACACTAATCAAGAGGTGCATGGAGGACTAGTAGCATTGCAAGAAGACATTAGGCTTGAGAAACAATCCCATGGAAACATTGACATGATGCAGTGCAAGCTCAAGGGGGAAAGACAACATTTGGACATCTTGTTCGTCTTACATTAGGATGAATGGATGAGTGTACTTGGCACCAATTCACCATAATTATCAATTGGTCATATCGTATGGTCTCTTATCATGTTTCAGGGATGAAACATGCTTAATGTGGGTGGAATATAATATACCTAGAGAGGTAATATAGGTGGTAATATGGGAGGTACACTATGGGAATGGGTCCATTCAATGTAAGGTGGACTAGGTCCACCATGATATTAAACAAAACACACTATGGTAGTTCGATAGAATAAATAGGTAGTTAGAAATTATTTATGGAATTTATAGAAGATACCTTCTCTAGAATGTTCCTAGGAGATAGGGAGTGCTATATAAGGAAGTGTAAGCAATGTAATTAACATGGTGAATAATATTGTTGATGTACAAACATGTATTTCTTAAGGAGTTTTATCCTTCCTTAAGGATTTATCTATGGCATTACCCTACCTCAAGGGTTTTATCTACATTATTGGTGAATGGTTTTGGGTGTTTATTATTGGTTATTTATGAAGAATATTTGCATATCTAGTATTGGTATACAACAACATAAGGGAATCAGGGGATGATAAGGGGATAGTCTAAGGAAAGGAGAGAAGGAAGTAAGAAATGAAGATGGGAGGGATTGAGGATGCATATAAATGAAAAAGTTGTATCAGAGGAAGAAGAAGAGTTTTTAGTATTGCATAGTGGAAGGAGGTACAAGAGGTGAAATATTGGGGTTGAGAAAGGAGATCCACATAATGAGTCAGAGTGGAGAGGACCTTGTGCAATAGTCCAAATCGTAGAGATACCAAACATAAAAGGAGAGTGATCTAGATTTTATGAGAAGAACGAAATGAATACAGATTATTAAAAGATGCTTAACACAGAATAACAGAGATACAGTAAAAATGGTTTTCTATTCAAAAAGGAAATAAGATGAAACTATAAAATGCAACGAAAAACAAGCTTTCTGGAATGGTGGTGTCTTATCTCTGAGAAGAGATGTGATGGTTGCGCTCATTCACAAGAATATGATTACAATCAGGCTCTGAAGGAATTTTTACAATAAATAGGAATGTCAAAAACCCTAGACATCCAAAAACCTAACCCTAGGAGATGAAGCGCCAAAAGTAATGTGGGCCCCATTTGGGTAAGTTAGTCGGTCAACTTCTCGGGGTCGTAACTTTTGCATACGATATTCATTTTAGGTGCACAATAGCCCATTTGAAAGGTCTATCCGAGGAATGCACATTTTGGTCTAATCAATTAAAAGGAATTTTCGATTGTGGCAATCTCTAAAATCATTGTTTAGGGCCTCAAAACGGTCCCACAAGTCAGGGACCTGAAAACTAGGAAAAAAAATACCAAAATGAACTAGTTGGAATAGGTGGGAGGACACCGACATCCATATGGATAAATCCTCCCCCCTTAGGAAGCAATGGTATCCATTCCATTGAGGTTCCCCATCATATGAGGAAATTTATGCTGAATTTAGCCCCGGGTGAGCCACTTGCCTTGGTGCAGGAACTGCCCTGCTTTGACAACTCGATAAAGCTGGATCCTTTGTTGTTGGGTGCCCTTGATGTGTGTGTCCACAATATGATCACTGAATGCCTGTTGCATGCAGTCAGGGTTGATTTCTATTGGTTTCAACTGCTCTGCTACCTCTGAGGTGTCCAATAATGGTGGGAAATATGGTCGAAGGAGAGCCACATTGAAGACTGGGTGCACGCCAAGGAAAGGGGGAATGTTGAGAGAAAAGAAATTGTCACCCACAACCTTGGTGATGGTATATGGCCCATACCAGAGTGGGCAAAGATTCTTGTGGGGCCCTATAAGGCATTCTTTCTACAAGTTCAACCAAACTTTGCCACCCACCTGAAACTTATGTGGCACCCAGTGTTGATCATGGCACTACTTGTACTTGGCATTGGACTTCTGTAAAATATCCTGAACCTGTTGGCAGATGTAATGGATCCTCTCAATGAACCGGGTGGCTTTTTTAGCTTCTGGTGGATTAGGGGACGAGTCGGCCAAGGTGTTCGCCAAGGGTAGTGCAACATCGATGGGGCCTAATGGTTGGAATCCCAACCCCACCTGAAAGGGGTTGTGGCTAGTTGAGCTATGCATGGCTCGTTTGTAGCTATGTTGGACATAGGGAAGACTTTCATCCCATGTGTGGGGGTGCTTGGAATTATACATGCACAGGATATGTACGATTGTTCGATTGGCAACCTTAGTTTGACCATCTGTTTGGGGGTGGAAGGTAGTGGATTTGGTGAGCTTGGTATCCAACAGTGACCAAAGGCTCAACTAGAATGTACTGAGGAACCGACTGTCTTGATCTGAGACAATGGTTTTTTGGATCCCAAAATGTACCCAGACACATTCAAAGAAGATATTGGCAATGGCCTCTACAATGATGTTCTTCTTGCAGGCGGCCAAAATCACCATCTTGGAAATGAGATCAACGACCAAAAAAACATAATCATTGCCCCTCTTGGTGGACGGGAGGCTTGACATGTAGCCCATGGATATGGATTCCCATGGCTTGTCAGGAGTAGAAAGAGGGGTGTACAATCCCTATTTCTTAGTGGTCGGTTTGGCAATAGCACAGGTGGTGTAGGACCTGATATACTTGTTGACATCCTGTCGAAGTTTTAGCTAGTAGAAATGTTTTTTTAGCATTGCCACTGTCTTTTCAATGCCAAAGTGTCCTTCCACCTGATTGTAGTGAGCTTCCCAGATCAGCTTCATGTGCTCGCTTGATGGAACACAGAGATGGCCCAAACGACACAACAACCTGTCCTGAAGATGGAAATCAGTGACCATTGAGTTTTCTCCCAACATTTGGTAGGTGGTGGAGAAGTCAGAGTCTGTCTCATAGAGGTGGGGCCTTTCAGAGGTCTCATGGCCGCAACCATCTAGAACCATGGTGAGTGCCACGACTGGAGGTCGACTGAGGAAATTGACAACTCGGTTGGTACTTCCTATTTTATACTTGATGTTGAGGTGGAACTGCTGTAAGTATGTGGATCACTTCTGATGGTGGCCATTCTGTTATTTTCCTTGGGTCCGTATGAATTGTAGTAGCTTGTGATTAGTGTGGATGACTATCTCCTTCCCCATAATGTAATCTCTCCACTGGCGGCATGCTTTCACAATGGATTACATTTCTTTGTTGTAAGTAGGGTATTTACAAACAACATCTAATAGTGTCTCACTATGATACACTATGGGGTGGCCATGTTGAGTGAGAATGATGCCCATGACATAGTTTGAAGCATCTGTCTTGATCTCAAAGGGATGTTATAGGTCTGGTAATGAAAGTATCGGGGATGAGCACAAGCGCTTCTTCAAGTCATCGAAGGATTTTTGTTGGGATAGGCCCCACACAAATTTTTCCTTACCGCCACCCCTAGTTACTTGGATGAGGGCCCATGCGATATGAGAGAATCCCAACATGAACCTGTGATAGAAATTGGCGAGGCCCAAGAAGCTCTGAAGCTCAGAGAGTGTGGTTGGGGATGGCCAGTCATGGATGAGCTGGATCTTGGCTGGATCCACATGCACACCATGTTGATCGATGATGTAGCCTAAGTAGTGGACCATGTTCATGCCGAAGGAGAATTTTTCCAAGTTTGCATATATTTTGTGTTGCCGCAGGGTGTGCAAAACCATGAGGATGTCATCCAGATACACCACTATAAAATTACTGGTGAAAGGTTGCAATATATCATCCATCATCTTCATAAATGTTTCTGGAGCATTTTTCAAACCAAAGGGCATGACCAACCATTCAAAAAGACCTTTTTTTGACTTGAAGGCAGTCTTCCATACATCTGTATGTTCTATTGGGATCTAGTAGTAGCCAGAATTTAGATCAATCTTACTAAAGTATTTCGCCCCCATGAGCTGATCAAGGAGGTCATCGATTCAGGGAATCAGGTACTGGTTCTAGACTGTGATTTTATTCAGGGCTCGTTAATCAATGTCGAGTCACCAGGTCCCGTCTTTCTTCTGCACCAGTATGATTGGGCTCCCACAAGGAAATAAGTTGGGACAGATGTGCCCCTTGTGGAGAAGTTCTTGGATCTGCCTCTTGATCTCCTCATTTTCTAACAGAGAGTAGTGGTAGACTGGTCCATTGAGTAGTGGTGTGCCTGGGGTCATATAGATGGGATGCTTGACCTAGCAATGCAGAGGTACCCCAGTAGGAGAGGATATGAAATCTAAGTATTCTTCCACAACCTTATCCACTTTCTTTTGTTGTGTGGAGAGATCGACCACAGAGGCCCTGGATGTGGCTGTGATATTTCTCTTACTCTGAGAGTGAATCATGAAGAAGACAAATTTCTCTGTCTGAGAGTTGACCTTCCTACATTTCTTGGCAGAGATCAAGGAAATATCACCAGGAGGGACTGCCTTGAGTATCCTGTACAATTTCTTGTTCAAAGTAATAATAACACTACGAGGCCTAGAATCATATACAACATGATGTTTCCATAAATAAGGTTGGCCCAAAATAACATTACAAACTTTGAGAGGAGCAACATCACACAATACCTCATCTTTGAAGGGTTTAATGCCATATGATAGTCGACACTGTTGGATGACACGGAGATTGCTTCCTTGGAGGAGCCATCCAATGGTGTAGGGATGTGGGTGCAACATTGTCGGCATGTCCAACCACTTGATGACCTCTTCTGATATGAGGTTCTTCTGGCTACTGCTATCAACGATGAAGTGCAGTGGGGTTCCTTTTACCCACATTTGTGAATGGAAAAGGCGCTTTCCTTCTTATGGCTCGTCTGGTTCATTAGGCTGGAGCTTGGTGGTAGCAACGATGGCACTGGGCTCCGCATCAAAGATCCATATTCCCCTTTCTGGTTTTGACTCAGAGTTAGAACCCACATCTGATTCAGAGGCTTTCACTTCGGCCACCAGTGACTTCTTTGAGCGACAATCAATAGTGTTATGCTAAGGGCTCTTATGGAAGTCGCACCACTTCCTGGTATCCTTCTTTGTATTTCCAGTGTCCTTCTTTTCTTGCGGCTTGGATTGGTTGTCCTGATACTTTCCATCTTTTCTCTGTCCTTTTTTTTGTAGGTTGGGGCCGCCCTTTCCTGGTTTTTTCTGCGAGGGGTTCCTAGGCCCAAATTGTCGCGTCTTTTGTTTGAGCTTCTACTCGATTTTGACAGCATATCGATAGGATTCCCCCAAGGATGAGATGTCCATAAATTCCATTTCAGTCTGGATGTATCTATGTAGAGAACCATGATACTTGAGCACCAGATGTCACTCTAAATCTTTGATACCCATCTTGGTGCGTAGGGTATGGAAGATATTTGTGAAATCTAGCATTGCTTGGTCTCTTTCTTACCGCAGTGTGGTCCATTTGGTATACAAGTCATCATAGCTTCCAAAAGGGTAGTATAGTTCCATAATAGCATCCCTAAAGGATTCCCATGTGGCCATGACTATAAATATTGAGGGTTCCTCTATTTCCTTTTGCTCACAGAAAGTTTCCCACCAATCTTTGACATGGGGAATGGATTTGAGGAGTGCAAAAGTATTTTTTTCTTTATTTGAAAAGTTATGGAAAGAAAAATACCCTTCTAGTAGATTCAACCACTTTTGTACAACATTCACGTCTATCTAACCTTCAAATATAGGAATGTTGAAGTTGATATGTACCTTGAAGGGGGTGACGCCTGCACTCAAGGAAGATGCATCGCTTGTTGGTAGTCGCTGAAGGATTTGCGCGAAACTATCCATCATCTCATTCCTTTGTTGCGTGAGTGATTCCCCAAGAAACATTTTTAAAGGAAATCCTATCCCATCATCTTTATTTTCTCCTACCATGCGAGGTCGTTTGGGCGTGCGAGAGCTTTTGTCCTCAAGAGAAACAAGCTTGAGACCCAATTCTTTGTACCCTGACCTCGTTGGGGACATGCATTAAGATGACAAGGAGAAGACCGCTATGATACCACTAATCTATATTTTATGAGCAGAATGAAATGAATACAGATTATTAAAAGATACTTAACACAGAATAACAGAGATACAGTAAAACTGGTTTTCTATTCAATAAGGAAATAAGCTGAAATTGTAAAATGTAGCGAAAAACAGGCTTGTTGGAATGGTGGCGGCTTATCTTTGAGAAGAGATGTGACAGTTGCACTCATTCAAAAGAATATGATTGCAATGAGGCTCTAAAGTCCTTTTTACAATAAAGAAGAATGTCAAAAACCCTAGACATCCAAAAACCTAACCCTAGGAGATGAAGCGCCAAAAGGCATGTGGGCCTCGTTTGGGTAAGTTAGTTGGTCAACTTGCCGAGGTCATAACTTTTTCATACGATATTCGTTTTAGGCGCACGATAGCCTATTGGAAAGGTCTATCTAAAGACTACACATTTTTTTCTAATCAAATAAAGGGCATTTTCGACTGTGGTGATCTCTAAAAACGTTGTTTAGGGCCTCAAAACAGCCCCACAAATCATGGACCTGAAAACTAGGAAACAAACTGCCAAAATGAACCAGTTGGAATAGGTGGGAGGCCACCGACATCCATATGGATCAGAGAGGAAGAGGGGTTCTAGTAAAATCCTATAATAGATAATCCATTAATTCCTACTCATACTAGATCCTGTGTTGAATCCACGACACCATGTGCATCATCACAATCTGAGGTAACATTTGAAGAGTTGTCGAAATCACTTGTAGTTAGAGAAGGAAATCATAGTAGCAATCTGAGCAGTGGAATCAGTGCACAGAGTCATATTCAACCAACATCGCAAATAAAAAATAATACAAAAAGAAACATAGCATGGGTAGACAACACCCTTATACTTCCTACATTCCACGGAGTTGGGTTAGAGGATCCAGAACAACATCTATTTATCTGTGAGACAATTTGGGATGTAAAGAATGTCCAACATGAGTCCATAAATATTGCATAGCTAGAAGCAAAATTTAGAGGTCATTCATTAGTCTGTTACATGAAGTTGCAGAGTACCACACCTATAGGACAATCCATGAATTTGGTGGATATAAGACAGACATTGTTGAAAGAGTACATGAATCCAAAGTATGATTCACAACACATTATAGAGTTAAAAGAAATTAAATAGGTGCATAATGAATCATGATGGGATTATGAACAATGTTTTAAGGATATAATGGGTAGAATGACATTACATATCCCTGATCAACAACATCAAGAATGGTTTATTGTAGGATTTCAACCACACATTCGTAAGCCATTGATTCAATAGAAGGCTGCATCGCATCCTGAATATTTGGAGATTGCGATGAAATTGGAAGCATACAATGTAGGAAATAGTGGAGAGATGGAACAAGTTAAGACACAATTATCTTCTTTGATAATTCAATTCGTAAAAGTTGCAAAAGGGAAGGAGAAATGAGAACAAGTTTGTTGTACCAAGTGTAGGATTGAAGGCGGCCACAAGAACGAATGCCCAACATTCACATAGTATTTGGTGAATGGAGCACCAAATCCATTATGAGGAGGGGGATATTATGAAATCAATAAGAAATGGGGTCATCATCTAAGTGAGTGTACATTACTGCAGAAATATCAAAGTACGCCAAGGAGCTTATTTTGCAATTTTTGCAAGTTAGTCGGACATGAAGAGAAGGATTTCCGCACATTCGATTTGATGAGGGAGAAAACTTAAGATATGTACAGGATTTAGGAGAAGAATGTTGTGACAGAAGGAGGTGGTCAAAAATACAATAATTTGAGAGGATTTAATCGAAGAAACAGAGGAAATTTTGGCATAGGTCGAGGCAGAGGAGGAAGAGGATCGATAATATGTTACAATTGTAATCAATCGAGACACTTAGCTCATGACTACTCGAATCCATGTACAAAATGCACATACTATAGAGAACTGGACCATGCGACATAATATTGTACTCAACTACTTCCGAAATGGAATACAAGAGGGAATCAAAAACAAAATTCAAATCAGAATGTACATAAAATATCATATGAAAAATGCAATGTAGGACCTAGAATAGCAGTTGTTATGCATAGAAGAACTAGAATAGGGGTTGATGTGATGAATGGAGGGAAGAAAAGTAAGCAATGGGTAAGGAATTCAACAAGACCTATGCCAACCTTTGATATTTAGTAGTAAAAGGATACGTATTAGAGGGAAAGAAAATAAGTACTTGGACATTATTAAGGAGCATCAACATCATCTGCACCTCATGTCGGAGATCATGTTGGACCAGAGAAGCCACTTGGGGAGGTAAGAACTCGAAGATAATTGTTGATAAGTTGCATAGAGATAATGAAAGATGAAAATGCATTGGATTCACTATATGAAATGATTTATCACTACACCCAAGGAATGGAACCTCCCATCGCATAGAGGGAAGTGAATCAGGTACTACACATAAACAGAACCAACAAAGAATTCATATTAAGTGTGTATATTCGGGAATATTATGTGGATAACATTATTTTATAATTTGGATATGATGTGAATGTATTACCAAATCAGACCTAGGAGATGATGGGAAAACCTAAGTTGATTTGGTCTCCTATTCATTTAAGGCTCACAAATCAGCACAAGATAGTACCAATTGGTTGATTGACAGGAGTACATGTGAACATAAATGGAGTGCGAAGTGTGGAAAACTTTGAAGTCATTGATATTGTGGATGATAGTCAACCATATCCAACATTGATGGGACTATAATGGGCATTTGATAATCAGGTGATCATTAATTTGAAGAGGAGGGAAATAATATTTGAAGTCAGAGACTTGAAATTTACTGCACCATTGGATCCAACAAAAGGAAAGAGATACATACAACCATAAAAAGGGAACAAAATTTAAAACTTGTATAGAATGACTACGAGGATGGATGATTATGTTAACCCCACTACAAATGGTACACTAAGTTGGAGAAGTATCAATTTGTGTGTAGCATATTTATAGAAAGGTATGGAGCATTGGTAGAAAACGATGCATGAAGTATAAACTAGATGATGTGCACACATAAACTGATCATTGGGTTGGAATGGAATAGAGTTATGTGATCCACCTAGGTATGATGGATTTACGAACATAATATTATTTGAAAAGGAATTTGATTTGCAGGTATTCAAAAAAGAAAGGATGTTGGGACTAGATGTTGTCCTAAAAGAGACTCAAGCAAGATGGTGGGATGCACACAAAGAGGGGATAGAATATTGGTCACAGTGTAGAAGAATAATGCAAGTGAGATTTGGTACCGAGATAGAAAATATTGTGCAAACGTATATAGGGGTAAGTAACCCAGCAGGTCATATGGAGGAGTGCAGAAACAAATGAAGGTCGACATCAAAGGATGAATGGATACACATGTGTTAGGATATTTAGACGCTTAAGAGTTAGTTAAGATCTACTTGGTCTAATGTGTTGTTAGGTAAAAGTGTGTTTCTTAGTGTGTTTCTTTAGTATGCATTAGCATGCATTTGTAGTTAGGAAATATGACGGTCACGATATGTTCCCGACATAGAGTGATATGACAGTTCATATTATCCTTGATATTAAAGACCATTGATTTGTGGCTTAACACTTGATTGGTCCAGAATCTATATTTAAAGAGCATGGAGGGTCATTTTTCGATGATCAATTGTGAGAAACTCTCTTGTAAAATATCTCTGTAATATTTTTCTTTTGCATTAATAAACTGCTCCAAGTGGTCACGTTTGTTGAGGTTGTGGAGGTTTCCCTGTAGGGGTTTTACCACGTCAAAACATTAGTGTGTTGATATTTGATCTGGTTGTGTGAGTGGTTACTGAAGGTGTCTGTCCTCTGTTTGAATACCTATGTTGTCAAACAACATGTTTATACATACAGTGGATACAATTCTGAATAAATGGTATTTGGAATTGGAAATAAATAAAGAAACAACAATATGGGATGAGTTGGTTCAAAAGGTTCAAGGTAACATTTACTTTTAAAAATGAATCCCGATTAATGGATGCAACATTACAGGCTATCCAAGACAATATATTTCCAAAAGAGGGGACAATGGAGGTGGTACCAATATGTAGTGCACATAGAGCGACTATGACTATCCATGAGTTACAGGAGTGTTACAATGTTGCTAAGGAAGAACACGATGAAGAAGATCCCAGGAATGTGAAAGAACCTACAACTTAGGGAAAAAACTCAATAGAAGGGCCACAACTTGATTATTTTGTGTACACATAACCAATAAATATGTGGAAGGTAAAGATTGGGATGAAAAAGAATCCAACGTTTGCATAGATAGGGGATTATTGGAGTGATGAAACAATAGAGAATATTTCAGACGTACTGTGTGAATATCAAGACCTATTACCGACTACATTCTTAGAGATATTGAAGGGGATAGATGGGAAGTTAGGAGAGATCAAGATTCCTTTAAAACTAGTTGCTAATCTAGTGTGACAGAGACCTTACAAGTTAAATCCAAAGTACACAGAGAAGGCTAAAGAAGAAATAGATAGAATGTTGGACTCAAGTATCATTGAACCAATGGTGGAATCAAAGTGGATAAGAGAAATGGCAGTGAAAGAAAATAAAACAAGAAGAATCGAGATTTGTGTATATCTAAGGACGTTGAATGATGCATGTTTACATTATCCATTTCCCACATGATTCATAAATGAGGTGTTGGAGAACGTAGGAGGGAAAGAAACTTATTCTTTCATAGATGGATTCTCATAGTACCATCAGATAAAGATTGCACAGGAAGAATGGTACAAGAATACTTCTGCGACAAAGTGGGGAAGTTATTAGTATACATTAAATTCCCTTTAGACTGAAGAATTCCCCTACATGTTTATCAAGATTTGTGGTTG
>ML808513.1:0-10699 GCA_009831015.1 Picea engelmannii | reverse complement strand
TAGAACATAAGAGTCACAATGTAAACAAAAGGGGGTCTTTTATTACTCCATTCCAATATAAGAATCTAATACATCACACTGTACACAACTAGACTATGCACTTACCAAATCCAAGGCATGAACTCAGAACTATCTAATGGTCTCAATTTCCTTATGCCACTTAACAAAATAGAGGCCCCTATGATGGAGGCCTAGGCTTGCACACTGCTAGGAGTAAGATCCTACATATTCGAACAAATGACCATTTTGAATCCATAAATCACTCCAATTGTTGTAAGTCTAAATAGGCAGGCTCTATACTACATAGTGGGGAAAAACTCTCATAGGGTTGTCTTCTTTGCCAACATAGATTTATGCATAGTTTCTAAATGGTAATTTTCTACCCGTATCTTGTTCAACCCGACCACTTAATCCAGAGGGATTGGCTAGAGCTTGGGTGTCGACATTCATCTATTTAATGTAGTCTCATAGCTCTTCTATGGGTTTCTCTCACTGCTACATTAGAGTTCATAGTGTGCAGGCAGAAGATGTTATGATTATGACTTGTTCTCAAGTACTAGTTGGGCATAATGTTGAAGGTGAATCAAATCTTGAAGAACAAGATGAAGCATAGCTTCAAGAAGAAGATATTTGTCTATTCATCAACAATGAACAACAATCTATCAATGATGCAGATTTCTCAAAATATGTATCAGAATTGTTGAGTGAATGTGTGCCTCTTGTTCTGCATCATTTGGCTGAATTCAAAGACCATCCTTATGAATAAATTGTTTTCATAAATTATGATGAAGCTTTGAACTTAAATAAAATGGAGATGCAATCTCCCACTTGGCTTGAGAGTGAAAGGCGAGATAGCATGGATGTTGAAGTGACTGAAGCTAAAGTGTGCACTGAAGGTTGCAAATAAGTTCTGTCTTTTCGTTGTCGTAAATTTAATTTTGAACAAAATGTTAATGAAGCAGGAAGAAATTTCCATGTATCCTATCACTAGTTGACACCTATATGACTTAATCCTCCTTTGGGCTTGGAATGACTATTAGGTCTTGATATTGATATTGTATTTATTTTTTAAATACCTATACAAAGGTGGCAATTGTGACGTCTTTCACTCTCTTCCTGTCTCTATTGCCACATCCAAGACGTCTCTCTTTCCACCTCCAAGATTGTCGCTCCCATAGCAACCACGTCAGAGCTAGTAACTCCTGGTCGTTGTTGTTTCCACCTGATGGACGTTGTTCTTGCAACGTTCAAGAGTGTCGCTCCCATAGCAACCACGTCGGAGCTAATACCTCATCTCGTTGGTCTTTCCACCTTCAAAACGTCTCTCTTTCCACCTTTGAAACATCTCTTTTTCCACCTTTGAAATGTCTCTCTTGCCACATCTGAAACGTCTCACTTACCACATTTGAAATGTCGGTCTTGCCACCTTTGAAGCGTCTCTCTTGCCACGTCTAAAACGTCTCACTTGCCACGTTTGCAATGTCTCACTTTCCATGTTTGAAACGTCGGTCTTGCCACGTTTGCAATGTCTCTCTTGCCACATTTGAAACGTCAGTCTTGCCACATTTGGAACGTCTCTCTTGCCATGTTTGAAACGTCACAATATAGACGAAAACTAGTTCGTCGGAAAAACGACGTCATGTGAAACGATGTTTGAGGGGGTCCGAGGTTTGTCGGTCTTCCGACAATAGAAAGTGGCAATTGCATCGAACGCGCCATCGGAATTTGACCCAAATGCAGTATTGACGTAGATGATTGGATTGTATTTAGTCTACTAAATGATCATATAGAAGTACTCACATTAATGTTGGATAGGTATAGACAATGTCATATGTTGTTGAATTTGAAAACGTGTATTGTTTAAGCACCATTTGGAATTTTGTTAGGCCATATGGTATGTAAGCATGGATTACTAGTGGATCCGACCAAGATTGCAGTGATTATGGATTTATAACCACCTACATCAGTCAAACAACTAAGGGAAATTATGGGTCACACAAGATATTGCAAGAAGTTTATCAAAGTCTATGATCAGAACACCTATGGAAAAGTTGTTGAAGAAGGAAGTGAAGTTTCAATGGAACGAGGAATGTCAGAAGGGCTTGGACACCTTAAACAAAAAACTAGTGACTGCTTTGATTTTGATCTTTCCATATTGGAACAAGGAGTTGCATTTTCATGTAGATGTGTCATCAATAACTTTGGGTGTAGTACTATCTCAACCAGGGGAGGGATACATAGATCACATAATTGTTTTTGCAAGTAGGAATCTTTCCATACCATATAGGAATTACACCACCACATAATGAGAAGGATTGGAAATGGTATACGCACTGCATAAGTTCAGACATTATTTAATGGGGTCTCATTTTAATATGTATAAATACCATTCTATGCTAAAACACTTGGTGAACAAGCCAGTGTTGGGGGGGAGAATATGCAGATGGATACTGTTGTTTCAAGAATAAGATTTCAAGCTTGTGGTGAAACTAGTGATGTTGAATGTAGGACTAGATCATTTATAGTGCATACTATCATGAGAATATGCAAGGAATTTATACGACAACTTACCATATGCACAAATATTTGCAGTTCAAATGGTGGATGATTACTTTGCAGACATCGTGCATTTTCTAAGTACAAGAATGGCCCTATCGGACATGACAGTTGTGCAAAAGAAACAATTAGTGGTTAAATTAGTAGAATATCAACTCATTGCAGGGAATTTATATAAGTTAGGTGCATATGTAATATTGAGAGAATGTGTGTTGGAATATGAAATACCTATGATACTCACATAAGTGCATGAAGGGATTGTAGGAGGACATTACATAGGTAAATAAAATGCGAATTTTTTTTTGTGTGCAGGGCTCTGGTGGCCCACACTTCATGAAGATCCTACAAAGCACTATCAAGAATGCGATGTTTGTTAAAGGGTGGGAAATCCATCTAGGAGGGATCAAATTCCTTTACATTCAGAAGTTACATTGCAAGCATTTGATAAATGGGCCATAGACTTTATGGGGCCAATCAACCCAAAAGAAAGAATAGCAGGGGCAAGGTACATAATCATGGTGATGGAGTATTGAAAAATATAGGAAGAAGCAACACCAGTCATAGACTGCACCACAAATACTATTGCACGATTTCTTTTTGAGGATGTAGTCACATGATTTAGATATCCATGCACATTACTCAATGATCAAGGAACACACTTATTTAATAAAACAATTGCATCATTGAATAAGGAATTTCAAATTCATCATCATAAATCACCCCATATCATCCTCATGCCAATGGGACAATAGAACATTTCAATAAAATTTTGGAGAATTCCTCGACAATGATATGCAATGTAGGGAGAGATGATTGCGACTTAAGAGCTCCTATATTTTTATGGGCCTACAGGAAAGTGAGAAAACAATTGACAGGGAAGACACCTTTCAGGTTGGTCTATGGGAAAGAAGTAGTGATGAAAATGGTTTTTATTCTACCTAGCTTGCACATTGAAGTGATTACTAATATTTCAGTCTCAAGTGTAGTGGAGGAGATATTGTCACAGTTGGTATAGGTTGAGGAAGATTGATTTGTTGTAGGATTCCATGAGCAAGTTCAAAAGGAAAGAGATAATACATGGCATGATAGACACATTAAATATAAAAAATTTCAAGTAGGGGACTTAGTATTACTCTATGATAGTAAGTTTATACAACATCAAGGAAAGTTTCAAATGCATTGGTTAGGACCCTATATGATCCATGCGATCTATGAATGAAAAAGGCATCCCCCTCATCAAGATATGTTGGTTCTTCTGGTTGAATTATTGCAGTCACGACATTAGCAGTGGAGTATGCGTCGATAATCTATCTTCTCCCGTCATTTTCTGAATCAGATTCTGAATCAGGGTTTGACTCCTTTTCTTTGATCTTGAACACCAATTTTTTTTTGAGCGACATTCATCGGTGTTGTGCTAGGGGATTTTACGGAAATCACACCACTTTTTATTGTCCTTCTTCCTCTTTCCATTACCCTTATTTTCTTGTGGCTTGGATTTGTTTTATGGAGGCTATTTGTTAGGGCCATATTTCCCATACTTTGGTTGTTGAAGGTTTTCATACCTAAACACCTGTTTGTTCTGGTGCCTAAATTTCTGCTCAATTTTGACACAATATCGATAGGAATATCCCAGTGATGAGATGTCCAAAAAATCTATTTCGGTCTGTATGTACCTGTGCAAAGCCTCACAGTATTTTAGAACCAAATGTCACTTGGAGTATTTGATACCCAGCTTGGTGTGAAAGGTATGGAAAATATTTGTGAACTCCGACACTTTTTGGCCCCTCTCTTGCCATAGTGTGGTCCATTTCATGTATTGGTCGTCATAGTTACCAACAAGGTAATATTGTTCTTTAACCGCATGCACAAAAAACTCCCAAGTGGGCTCGACCCCATATATTCTAGAATCCTATGTGGATATTTTATCCCAGTAAGTTTCCCACCAATGTTTGACATGGGGGAGATCCTTAAGGAGTGCAAAGGTGATCTTTTCCCTATCGAAAAAATTGTGAACAAAGAAATAACCTTCTAGAAGATTTAACCATTTTTCTAGGGCATCGACATCTATTTGACCTTCAAATACTATAATATAAAGACTAACTTGTACTTTGAAAGGAGAGGTTCCTCCAAAGTGGTCTCTTAATGAATATGCACATGTTTTTATCGACATACATTGAAGTATGTGAAAAAAATTCTCCATCATTTCATCCCTCTGTTACGTGAGAGCTTGCTCAAACAACACAATAATAGAATCTTTTGGTCTATCGTATTTATTTTATTCCACCATGGAGGGTTTCTTGGGATTTTTAGAGAGATTTTCCTCAAGAGAGAGAAGCTCGAGACCTAACTTGCTATACTTGGACCTCGTCGAGGAAATGCACTCAAAAATGATCAAGTGCAACCTTATCTTATACCATTGATCTAGATTATTTTTGGCACGAAATGAGAGAAGATTTATGATAAAGAAATGTATATATATATATATATATATATGACCATAAACAAAAATATACAGTAATACACAATTTCTATTAATGAGAAAAATGTACAAAATTGTAGAAATACAGAGTGAAATACTTGCTAGAATGGTGGCAGCTTATCTCTGAGAAGCAATGTGACAGCTACGCTCATTTGGAAGAAGATGATGTTACAATGAGGCTTCAAGGACATTTTTAACATAAATAAAATCCAAAACGCTAACCCCGAAAGATGAAAATCCAACAATTTTGTGGATCCCGTTTTGGGTAATGTGGTGTATCAACTTCCTAGGGGCGTAGCTTTGGCATACGATCTAGGGGGACCAATGAAATCCTTTGGCTATAATTGAGGTTCTTGATCACAAAAACACGTCGTTTGGGCCCTCAAAATGGCCTTGGAAGTTTAGAACCCGAAAAACTGCTAAAAATAGTAAACTACCAACAAATTGTTTTGATCCTATTGGAATAGGTGGGTGGCTAGTGATATACACCTATATCAATTAAAGAACAAAAAAAACAATTAAAAATCCATAAATAACAATACGTACTAGAGACACGTATTCATAAACAAAAGGCATCACCGAGGTTCGAGATAGACTACAAAAACCAAGAAAAAATACAAAGAAGGATTGGTATTAATGTCACAATAAGGAAATAATTAATGATTGATTTTGACTGGCTTCAACATTAACATTGGGCGTGAAAGAAAGCATATAGTTTTCTAAGGGTGGTAAAAGCACCATAGGGCCCGATGGAGAAGGTTATTTGCAATTAATTAGAGATGTGAGCATACAAAGAGAACCAGAGCGAACCAGACATGACTCAGAGCCAAACTATAGTTGCACTAGAAAAAACACAGAGAAAGAAAAGAAAGTTATTGCACTGAACAATGGCCCCACAAAAATTTGGACCACCATCAGTAGAGTAGGCAATCAACTAAAAATACCACTAGTTGCACCAGTGGTCGACGAAACACCTCGAGCTTTAGCTTCACAAGAAAATTTTCATAGGGAATATATACCACCATGAAAATAAAACACGCCTCAATTTAAAGTACCTGCAGATGAAAAATATGCATTGGTCACACCAGTAGTCCGAAATGGTGTAAGTATTGAAGGGGATATGCTAGGAAATATTTTTTCCCTGAAGTTTGCAGATCACGATATCACATATGAGAAGAAGTTTCTCAAGCTAGAAAGGGAAAATATTTGTGTGCCAAGAGACTACCAGGTGCACAAGAAATACTACTTGAATCACAGATGTGGGAAATAAGACTTGAGAAGTTAGGGATATTGAACCTATTGGAGATTCCCCACTTTGGATGTATTCTAGAAATCAACGTCTGTGTCAAGTTACTACTTAGTTGCATCCATGGAAAACAATTGTCACTTGAACCACCAGTATCGATTGATATCAAATTAATTGCACAGATCACAAGGTTACCAAAATAAAGAGAGGATATGGCCACATTGTTCAACAACAAAGAAGGGGGGAAAGGACAATCTAAATCCATCAAGGATAAGTTCCACAACTTTAGGGGAAAAAGGTGGTTCGATGTCATGAACATTAACGTTGACGATGTTCAATTTGAAATGCAGGTGTTGGCCTACAAATTGTTGAGGAAGTGTCGCAAGGATGAAGTACCATACATAGTAATCGCAACCACAAAAAAATGCGTAGAGGGCATCTAAATGAATTGGGCCACATTTTTGGTGAATCTGTTTTTGACAGACTACGTAAAGGCCCGGGAAAAAGGCATAGAGTTTCATTATGATTGGATTATTATTTTGATTGCACTAGTAGGATGGTAGGAACCAGGTTATTACCAATGTATAAGAACAACCGATAGAGGTAATGCAGTTGCACGGTATGCCAACTTATGGAATATGCCAAACAAAAGGAGAAAAAAAGAAAACAATGTTACATTTTATGTCTACTTTGACACAATCAGGTACATCATAGAACATACATCACACATCATATCCAAAATGGTAGAAATATACCAGGATATTGCATGATTCAAAGAAAGGATGCATCGTATGTAAATTCAAGAAAAAAGGGACCCTTCACGCTGGTGGCTACTTACCAACTACAAATTAAAATCATATTATCTATGCATGATCTCTAATGATTGGGACGATGACTGGAAAATACCAGGAGAACACATGGAGCACCGAGAATAAGAAGAAGAATAGTATATGGATGAAGAAGAACTAGATGAGGGGAAAGTAAATGACCAGAACAATGGTGCAGGAAATGCGCCTGGGATATCAACAGAAATAGAAAAAAAAATAGTCCCCATAGCAGGAGTAAAATGAAAAGTGAAGGGGAAGGGTCCAGCAGGAGGTGCGTGCAAAAAAATGAAATCACACGGGGAAATTCATGTCTGTAATTTGACCAATTATGATATGGATCGAATTGGTTACCAAGTAAGGGATGCCGTAGAGGAGGCCATTGAGGAAGAAACAAAGAAAAAGAAGAAATGCATCAAAAGGTGCATGCACAGTTAACACAATTATAACATCTTTTGGAAGCATCCTGAATAACTCTAGACCAAAGATCAAGTGAAGGACCATCCACAAGTCTAGTAGAGGAAGAAAAGACTCCCAAACCACTCCTAATTGAGATAGCAGTTGGGAGTAGAAAGTTAAAAATTGAGATAGACGTAGTCGAGTTACCAACACCCAAAAAGCCAGAAAAGATGAAAACATTGAGCCACCTAAATATATCGGTGCCATGGATGCCTATACACATACTACATATATTGCAAGTAGGAATTTTGCATGATATTAGGCTTTACATAGATGAAGAAAATTGGGAAATGATCAAAGTGCTAAATGAACAGGCTCAATTGCAACAACAATATGCAACTTCTCTACGAAAAAAGAGAGAAATTGAAGGAAAAGTGCAAGGAGTGATGAAGGAAAATAATGAGATCGAGGAAATGGATGTGAAACCTTTAAAAGAGAAGGACTAATCTAAGATAATGGCATATAAGACACAAGTGGTCATCAAAACGTTTTATAAGGAAATTATAGAAGTACCAATATTAGTAGATGATAGCATGGAAGAATAGGTCATGAGAATCAACGAAGTCATCAAAGGATGCCACATGAGGATTGAGGACCTGCAATCACACAGTACGTCGGGAACACCATTGGAGGAAAGAGAAGGAAGGGAGAGAACAATGATGACAAAAATAACAAATGTCAAGAAGTTGGAGGAGGGTTGCATAAAGCTCTGTAAGGAAAGTGCATAAATCTGGACATACCTGGTAGAGGATCAAGAAATGAAGTCCATGGAAGACAGATTGATGGATGAACAAGAAAAGGTGCTGAAATATCCATAGAGAATAAACACCTTTCCACCCGCTAAACAAATGAGGGCCATTTTGGCACAGAGGTGGTCATACGAGGAAGTTGAAAATATGAAGGAACAACAAAATATCCTTGAGAAATGATTATGACCACTGCAAGAATAAGAACTAAATGTGATAGGATAACTGGAAACTATGTAGGGAAAGGTAAATAAATAAGCGCATGATACAAAAGAAAAGATTATGTCCCTAATTGCATAGGGTGTAGAATAAATTGTAGAAACATAGGAAGAAATAATAAAGGAAGTTGCAACAGCTAAGGACACTTCCCAAAAGGTTCATCAAAGTATGGAGGAGTGTGAAACATGCCTATTGGTTTGGGACAAGCGACATGTGAGTGTGGGGGGCCTGTTGAACATGAAATTTGGTTTCAATTTATGGGCATTTTGGATTCATTTTTCATAAAAATCCTAAGTATGGAGGATATGTGCAACAACATATGAAAGAAGAAAAGGTAGGATCAAAGTGCGTAGTAAAGGCACATACAAGCTTAGGAGTGCACAATTGAGGCATGATCAGGAGTACAGTTCACAGTAAGAACATACTGAGAAGAAGAATAAAGAAGAGGGCTTCAACTGGGGAGCAATAATCTCCAAAAAACTTAGCATCTGTGTGCAGCAGGCCCAGGTGTTGAAGGAAGGGGAAGCACCAACGTTTTACATGGTGTCATACTTGCTCAATGACATGTGCACCATAAACGTATTCGTCAACATGAATCTAAGCTGGCATTTTCCAGAGCTCCCTGTCCACGTCTACTTCAGTGTGCTATGGGAAAATAGGCATAAGAAATTATACTCCCTCATCTGCGATGAATTCATCTCCCAAATTAATTTTATTCTTTCTAAGAAGGAATTCCCAAGGATATCAGTGAAAAAAAAAATATGATATCCAAGGTAGGCCATTGGTATTTCGATGAGCGCGCCACCTACATCAAGGTGTTTGGGGCCACTAGAGCACCACATCTCTTCCCAGATCATGTCTCGGACTAGCTTGTCATAGGATAAATATGCTACCAGACCATCTTGCAAGGATACAACACCACCCTGGTCAAGGACAAGAAATGAGCATTCATACACAATGGTTTCCATATATGGTTCTACTTGGTAAAGGATATCGCTCAAGGAAAACAAGAAGGGTTGATCCAACTTGAGTTCACATTCCCGACGAGCCAATTTTGTAAGAATTATCTAAAGGGCATGGTCTTGCAACATGCTTCATAAGTGTTGTCCTATTGGCTGTATTCGCACAAAAAATTCAAAGAAGAAGTATTCATAGAAAATTCCTAGGATTGGGGCGAGGTGGTACAAAGGATGGTCGACCCAAAAATGACCAGGTTCATGGCCATGAGCCTAGATGAACAAGTTACTATGGGAAATAATCATCGAATGCATAAAGAAGTCAGTTGAATACTGGGTGAAATTGGCCCAAGAACCTTATCAGGAAATCCAAGAGAAATGGGTTGAGTGTGAAAAGAGTTGGACCAATATCAATCGGGCGATGGGAGACGTCAGCCTCCCATAATTAGACACACCCGATGAATTTTTCGACTTGCATGACATAGTCAAATTACATACTGAACAAGATTCATTGTGGGCTATGGATATAACAAAGGTGGTGAACATGGCGCTATGTCAAGTGCAACAGTTCATGGAACACTCTATCAAGGCTTGGACCGTGCTGCAGTAGTTAGGTGTTAGAATAGTCAAGTATCGGGAACGTGCAGTAGATATAAGGGAGATCCTTTCGGCCCCAATGGAACAACACAAATTCCTGTATGCCAACACACGAGAGGATCTCTTCGTCAAATGGTCAGAGTATGAGAAGAGTCATCCACTCAAGTGAAACATTTGATGACTCTTAGAATACTAAGCGATGAAAGCGCCATGTGGTGATGTTTTGTTTTACTTAGCTTGCACTTTTGATAGTTATTTTTAGTTAATAATATGTTATAAATAAATGGATTGACCTATAGTAAGGGGTCGATGGTTTTTGCAACGACCCTCATTTTTTGATTGTAAAGAACTATTTCAGAGCTACCTTAATTAAGAAGTCTTGTTTAGGACCTGAGAAAAAGTTTTTTGTTTTTCATCAAAAGCGTCTGTGATTGGATTTGAAGAAGAATTATTTCCAATTTTTTCTCATGAATGGATGTTGTAATGAGTAAGAGCCTCTCAATCTGTTGATAATTTATCTAATTCAATATTTTTATAGTTCTTGTCTCTAATGATGAATATTAAATCATTGTGTTAATATGTGATTGATGATTAGAGTCAAGGAAACTATTTTCCTT
>ML808512.1:121160-133028 GCA_009831015.1 Picea engelmannii | reverse complement strand
GATCCTCTCCTGTTCACTTGCCTCTTCGAGGGGGCATCCTCCTATTGAGCTACCACTCCAAATACAATACTTCTCTTCATATCCCATTACATTGCTTGAACCCCTTTATATAGTGCTACCATCACCTAAGAACATTCTAGAGGAGGAATCTTCTAGAAGTAGAACCTTCTAAGAAGTCCTCTTACATTTATTAAATCTAACTACCCATTTATTATATTTAACTACCATAGTGGGTCTTATTTAATAATATAGTGGACCTAGTCCACCTTACATTGAATGGCCTCCACTATTATCACTATGGGCCCTCTAGGCCCCACCACTACCTCTCTAGCTACCTTACAGTGGTCAAAGTGGTTGTAAAGAAGAAATTATTTAAATAATAAATTGAAGCGATGAGTGCACTATAAGTGAAAGTGGATACAAAAAAATTATTTAAATAATAAAGTTAATGAATAAATTACTAAGTGGACAACAGGGATGATTTTAGGGGCTAAATTTCGCTCATGGGCTAATTTTCAATGTTTTTTTCCAAAAACGAGATTCGTTATTTTGAAAATGATTCGCCCAAATTCTATAGGATAAAATTATTTTACCTTAAAAATTGCCAAAATTTTATAAAAACAATATAAAATACTTAGAAATTTGAATATTTTTACAAAAATATTGCCAAACATTTATAGTTGACATATGAAGGATTATTAAGATTCGCCAAGGTTTCTACATTTTAAAATAAATTTCCATCCTTAAAATCATCCCTGGTGGACAAGTGGTTAGAAGTGGGTTATCCCTAAAATAAGGAAAGTGATTTAAGATGGTTAGAAGGTAACCCCTTGAGGAAGTTACATAAAAGTATAAATAAGAGGAAATGGTCTCTCATTTTAATTACACTTGAGCATATTGAATATCTATAAGTGACTGAGGTAATCAAAGGATATATAAGGCAAATTTTAGAGGGAAGGTGAAGTAAAGAAGTCCGAAATTCAAGGGAGGATAAATTCTTTTGATGATGCTTTATGAGCTATGTTATTTACATGTCATCTCACCATTTTTGAAATAATTTTTTTCTATAATGATTCAAATTGCGAAATATGGAGGACTTTGAGGAAACATATCCAAGTAGCTCTAATAAACAATTCATCTTGTGGGTCATTTTATTTTTGGAGTTACACTCTGTGGAAAATAGGGTTTGTGGCTAGTCTTGAAACTAGTCTAAAAAAGGTGTTTCGGGTAAAAATATCATAACTTCTTCATAACAGATCCAAATTTAGTAATACCAAATGTATTGGTTAGAGCACAGTTTGTAGTATTCTGTGTATTATTTTCAGATCCATACAACAAATATTCCATGTGGGGCATGCCCTACAATCTCTCTCTCTAGAATAAGCCAAAATTCAATAAGGTATGCCATTTTTTCTATAATTCCTTTTCTGAGAGGTTCCAAGTAGTGAAACCTGGAGGAATTACATAAAATACATTGAAGAACATTGTGTTCTATTTCTAGATCTTTATTCATTACAGGTACACAATTATGATTATTTCAAGTTAGGGTTGTTGAATAATCCAAAATTAGTCATGTGAGACTAAAGTAAAGTTTGATGAAAATGATAGTCTCTTGTTGTTAAAGTTAAGGAAGGTTTCCAGGTATGTGATCATATACACCAGTTCTATTACAGAGTTACAAATCAGATTTGGATGATGAAATTGATGAGGGATTTTGGTTGAGGTACATGTTGGGCACATGGTTGAGACAAGTAGTTGATGAGTTGGCACATAAATGAGGTGTATTGTTGATGATATTGGTACATATTGATGAGTCATAGTTTATGTATATTTGATGCATGATTGGTACATATTTGTTGCATGGTTGATGCACTTGTAGATGGTATAGGTTGAGGTACATGTTGGTGCATGGTTGATGCACTTGTTTATGGTACAGGTTGATTACAGATTGTTTGGTGCAGGTTGATAGGTACAGGTTTACATCAATATATCTCACAGTGATAGTGTGATAGTGGTTCCATCATTCTACTTCTATGACAAGATGGTTGGACAGGAAAATGACAGGTGGTTGTATCCACCTTACAATTGTAGTCGAAGAACATAGGGGGTTGTAGCTAGAGAATTGCGGAGTTGGATCTTCCCTCAGGTTGTAGCATGAGAAAATAGGGGGTTGGAGCCTCCTTCCAGTTGTAGCTGGAAAACAAAGGAAGTTGTTGCTTCCAATGAATGTAATTATTAAAGGCATATAATAAAAAACATTATGTGGTTTTCTCCTGCTTTGGGTTTCCACGTAAAAACACTGGTGTACTATATATGTGTATGCTTTCTCATTTGTTCATTTTTTATTTACTCTGCAACTATTGGATGACAATGCTACATTGATATAACACTTGAATTTTATGGTTAAAAAGGATTAAATTGATCTATTACTGATTCACCCCCCCTCTTAGTAATCCAACAACAATTATAGAACTTGATAATGTCATGCAAATAAATTATCCATTACCCAACAAATGGAAAATGCAAAAAATAAATTCTCAAGAAAAAGATAAAGAATCTTATGTTGCACAAAATAGTGATGATGATGAAATTTCAATAGGAGATCAACTAGAAGAATTAAGTGATGATGATCTTGGAATTTTTCAAACACTATTTTGATGATCTACTAAAAAATCCTCCTAAAAAAAATATAAACAAAATAAAGGAAGGATGAATTAGGGAAGACTTAAGATTGTTCTAGTTGATACCCCTATGAGTATTTAAGCACATAAGAATGAAGAGGCTCAATAGATAACTAACATCATTGAAAGAAGCATGGTTTGATGAAGGTTTTCGCATGCCAAGGAACAATGTTGGTTATGTAGTCTCTTAGTGAAGTTATGTGAATGGTTTCTGAGGTAGTTATGTCATGGTACATGGATGGTACATATGTGAGCTCCATTTTCATATCTTATGATAGAGGCATATCATGTGTGATATGACACTTGTTTAAGGCGCATTGTTGGTACATTGATAGAGGCACTTGTTGAAGATCCTGATATATGCTTGGTTCACTTTTGGCACATATTTCTTGACATATCTTATACTTCATGGTTGAGGAATGAGATCATATGTATGATTGGCATACACTTGATGTATGGTGTGGCATGAGTTTACATGGTTGATGCATGGACATGTCCAATGATCATTATAGGAAGAGCAGATCATTCTTGAACAATTGATCTATGTTCCATTTGAACAATAGTATTTGAAACATAAGCAAATTTCATTGGGAGATTATTGTTCAACTTATAGAGAATATAGGGGGAGTTATTTTTATTCCCATGATTGGTTTCAATAGCATGATTCCATGCAGAGAGATAATTGTCAGCCATGCACCAACATTGCCTCAAAGTGATATCCCTTGTCAAAAGGGGGAGAAACTTA
Source organism: Picea engelmannii (assembly GCA_009831015.1). Lineage (NCBI taxonomy): Eukaryota > Viridiplantae > Streptophyta > Pinopsida > Pinales > Pinaceae > Picea > Picea engelmannii. Next base: position 129,602 of record ML808512.1, on the reverse strand, counting down.
TATATAGGGGGAGCATAATCTCAAGGGGAGTGTCACCCTAAAGGGAGCAAGGAAACATCCATTTTTTCATTGCTGTCAAAGGGGGAGAATGATCAGTAAAATCCAGTTAAGATTGAAAAAGGGGTTTTACTTTGTTGGCATCAATGCCAAAGGGGGAGAATCTTGGACGTGGTTTTATGGTGTTGGAATTGATGTCAAAGAAGGCTAATATGATCAATGTTGGACATGGTATTATGGTGTTGGCACTGATGTCAAGAAGATCAATATGGTATTATCATTATATGTCTTTGAGAGATAACATAGTAGGTTGCAGAGAAGACATAACACTAGGTGAGAGGAATCCAGTATAAAGATAAATATTAGGAGAGGAAGTGTATTAGGTTGCATGAGATCAGAGCATGCAATATTAATACCTTTGGAAAATTTGAAGGAAATCTCAGAAAATGATTACCTTAAGGAAGTGTTATTGGGATCAAATTCCCAATAGATCAACTCGAGAACACACTCAGAACTGTGAGGAAACTCTCTTACAGTCGAGAGATATTAAGACCATTGATCATTGACCAAAGGCACAACTCAACGATTTTGGTTCAGTTGGAATCCAAGTATAAATCCAAAGGGGTTAGGAGGAATCCTGTTCATTGATGAAGTTTTCGGGACAATCCAGGACCATCCGATTGAGATGGAGCCATAGGCTGGGAGAAATTAAATCCTAACTATCAGATCAGAATAAATAATACTCAACAGTATATCAAGACCAATAGGACTTCATAACTTCACCACTTCGGTGAATATTGGAGACAAGGCAGAGGCACGAACTCATGAAGCCTCGAAGTCACAAACTCACCTAGATCATCAGATGAAAGGAAGAGCTAGGAAATGTTGTCAACTGTTGATCAAGTGTAGTGGAAGGAAAGGATAAGAGAGGCCAAAGGCATGAAGTCCCATGGTAAACAAAGGCCGTCGAATCAAGACAAGGGAATACCTATGGTGGTATATCTATTTGTTGTTTCAACAATAAATGGATGCAGGAAGGAGCCACAATATCTCAGAATCCAAGAATCACCAAAATCCCGTTAGCCGTCCGATCAAGAATAAGGTTCGGTTAATGAAGATTCTCCTGGACCATTCGATCGTGTAAGGGAAGGGATAGTCAGCTTGACGTTTACCACTTCGATATTACGAGGAGTCCCAAACACCTAAAACTCCTGAAGCCACGAAGTGCTGAAGCCACGAAGTGCAAAGCCATAATCACCAAAATCCCGGTAGTTGTCTGATCAAGAATGAGGTTTGGATAACAAATAATCTCCTGTATTGTTCGATCATACGAGGGAAGGAATAGTCAACCCATCATTGACCACTTCAGGATTACAAGGAGTCCCAAACAACTAAAAATCCCGAAGCCACGAAGTATCGAAGCCATGAAGTGAAAATCCATGATCCAGGAGGGAGACATGTGATAGAAGACAAAGATGACACGTGGCCGAATCAGTTGGTAACAAGTGTCAAGGTCTAGTTGGCACATTAGGTATATGGAATTCATGAATCAAGGTGACACATGGCAACCACTAAGCTAGTGCCATGTCAACAGTGAGGTCAACATGCCATGTCACTCCGATATTATAGCCTCCGGGGATGTTTAACTTCTCCTACCAGCAAAAAATGGCCAAAGTCATGAATTAATGTTTGGTCATTGATTTAAGATCTTCCAGAATATTTCTTGACATTCCAATCAAGTACAATGGAAGGATAGAGTAACCACAAGATGTTAACCGACATCAAGCGGTCACCAACATTCTATGACTTATTTGGTAGGTAAACCTCCAGACGAATTTTCCTACTCCATAATTCTAGTAACATGGAGTCCTGGAGTCATGAATTTCGAAGTCCCGGACTGAACACGAATCGTTCATATCAACTCTTGATTAATTCATGATCGTCGATTTTGTTTTAGCCTCAAGACAAGCAAGAATCATCCATTCAACAAGAGATTAACTCCACACTGTCAGATCAAGATAAAAGAAAAAGAGATCAACGGATAATATCTCGTCACAGTGAAAATTGCGCAAGGATTAGACCAGACCGTCGAGCTAAGAATTTCAAGAGTAACTCTATCCATTGGATTAGCCTACATGAGATGTAACTACTCCAAAAGGTGACACTCTAGAAGATATCTCTTCGGCGATAACAAGAGTTTGGTAAAAGAGAAAAAAAAATTCAAAGGGATGAAGCCCGGATGACAAGGTTATGTTGTTGGTCATGTGAGTGCTCAAGGTAACAAAGGTGCAACACTAGTGCTAAGGACAATACTTAGAGGGTAAGCCCGTGGTTTGAGACCATGGTCACAAAGAAAAGAATGGTTTGAAGGAAGTGCCTGTCTGCAGATATTCAAATCCAGAACAAGAAAATAATTAGTGAAGGATTAAAATGATGAACAATTTGCAAGGGATTTGAAGTCTTTAAACTAATAATAATAATAATAATAATAATATAAGTTATTATTGTTAATTTAAATGAAGAGGTGCAATGGTTCAAACAAAGAGTCATAATGCTTAAAATTCACACCAGTTGGAAGACTATATAAACAAGAAAGAGTGGTGAGAAGAAATCATCTCTGCAGTTCAGATCAAAAGATCAAAAACAAAAGCAGAGTCCAAGAAGGAAAACTGAAGATACTTATGTAGTGAGGGTGGAATGGAGGAGAAATGAAGGATTCATATCCTTTACTAAGTAAAGTGTGAAAATAATGTAGTTGGTGCTTCCTAGGGTTGTTGCCCTAAAAAATATGGGAGTTGGTGCTTCCTAGGGTTGGTGCCCTAAAACAAGGGAGTTGTTTCTTCCTAGGGTTAATGCCCTAAAATAAAAGAGTTGGTGCTTCTTAGGGTTGGTGCCCTAAAACAAGGGAGTTGGTGCTTCCTAGAGTTGATGGCCTGAAGAAGGGGATTTGTGTCTCCAAGAGTTGGTTCTCTAAAGAGGATTGGTGTCCTTCACAATCACACATTATTCTTTATAAACTTTGTAATTCTTGATCTATATAATTGATTTTTTAAATACAAGTCCATTGATGATTTATTGCGATAATTAAAATAACAAATTAATTACTAATTGTTTAAAAATGTAATACTGATTCACCCCCTCTTCTCAATATTTCCAACAAGTTTGAACATTTAATATCATAATTGGTGTAGAATAAAAGATATTTAAGTATAAGATAAAAATACTTACCTTAAAGATAAAGGTAGGGATTGGCTACTATGTAACTCTTTCTTGTATATAGATTGATTATTAGTTTATAATCTCAAACTATAAATTAATAAATGTTACATTTTGGTGGAAAGTAAGTGAAATGTGAAAAGTCATGATGATTTTGTGAATATTGTATATTGATTGACAATAACATGGAAAAGAAATCCCTATTGATGGGAGATCCGATGATGAACTCTCAAGGGATGATACCTAAAATGCATCTACAGTATTTTTTTTTCTGATGGAAGAAATCGCAGGAAACCCTCTGAGTACTTTCCCACATTTCATGGATGGTAAATGGGGTAAAACGTCAGCCATAATTACTAGGCCTAACTCGGTGGGGACATTGAGTGAGGCCCAATAATATCAACAATTTAGCTGACCGAGGATTTGACCCTCAAACCTCTTATAAAAGACATCTACATATATCAAAGTTTCCTAGTTTTATTAAATATTTTTTTTTTAACTTTTTTTTTGTTTTTCATTTTTGAAAATGTGAAATGTTTATATAAACATGATTAAGAGTCATCCTTTTGTTTTTTATTTAATTGTTTTGTGAGAAAAATAATTGAAGAAGATAGAAAAATGGAAGAAAGTATATGAAACAAAGATACATTCTTTTTAATTTAATTAAATGATACAATGCAAATAACAAAAACAATGATGTAGAAACTTCTTAAAATTCAATTTAATCTATCGAATAAATAAAAATAAAAATAAAAATAAAAGAGAAAAAAAATAACTTCTCAATTTATAAAATTATCAATTTACAAAATTATGAATGAAAAAATTTAAAAAATATACTTTTAATTTAAAAAAAAAATTTAAATAATAATAACTAACCTATATCAAAACTCAGATGATATAAATATTAATAATAATAACTAACCTACATTACAACTCAAATCATATAAATATTTATAATAAAAATTGGATTTATAAATAGTATTTAAAATTTCAATATTGAAAAACCAAAATATTAATATTGAAATGAATAATAATATGCAATTTTTTTTTAAAATTTTAAAATTTTATATAAGGAATTGTAAATATTTATAATAAAAAATGGATTTATAAATAATATTTAAAATTTCAATATTGAAAAACCAAAATATTGATATTAAAATGAATAATAATATGTATTTTTACTTTTAAATTTTGTATAAGGAATTGGTAGGTACATGGATGGTGGATAAATTATCTTACATTTACAATGTTTTTTTAAGTTGAGGTGGGAGAATTTTAATTTTGAAGAGGAAAATAAAGTTAAATAAGTGTATAAGAATTAATGGAATGAAAAATAGATACACATCAAAATGATTTTACATATATGTTAAATTTAAATTTCATTTCACTTATAAAAATGGAAAATTCAAATAAAAAAAATATTACTTATGAGAAATGGGAAATTTGAATTATGACAGGTTAGTGTTTAATACACCTATTTAATTTTTTTATAATAATTAGTTTCTGAATTTTATTTTACATGATGCTCCTATAAAATTTAGATGATGCTCCTATGAATGAACATGTGTTATAGATTATAAAAAACATTGTTTTTGATAAGGCAATGGAGTCAAATGGTGCACACCTTGAATTCTTCAATCTATTGATTGATAAAATTTCTTCTCCATTTTGCAACATAATTGAAAAAGTCAATTAATATTTCTTCTCCATTTTGCACATAATTGAAAAATGAAAAAACCAAGATAGGTATTTCTTTAATGTTACTTATTTTTTTTTTCCATTTTGCAACATAATTGAAAAAGTGAAAAAACCAAGATAGGTATTTCTTTAATGTCGAATTCTTCAATCTATTGATTGATAAAATTTCTTTTCCATTTTGCAACATAATTGAAAAAGTCCATTAATATTTCTTCTCCATTTTGCACATAATTGAAAAAGTGAAAAAACCTAGATAGATATTTCTTTAATGTTACTTATTTCTTCTCCATTTTGCAACATAATTGAAAAAGTGAAAAAACTAAAATAGATATTTCTTTAATGCCACTTGTGTATGTAAGGCATACAAATAGAGCTAAATATGAGATAACTATTTAGCTCATTTCCTTATATAACACTACTTAAAAAATGATTACAAAGGAACTGCCAAACATGCTAGAGCTAAATATGAGATAACTATTTAGCCCATTTCCTTATGCAACACCACTTAAAAAAAATGATTGCATATGAGATAACTATTTAACTCATTTCAATTATGCAACACCACTTAAAAAAACGATTGCAAAGGAACTATCAGCCATGTTAAGTTAATTCATTTATGCATGTTAAGTTAATTCATTTATGCTTTAGTTTTACCAACAACACATGCTTTGTCCTGGTCAAGAAGATAACATCAACATTCAAAATTTTTGAAGAGGTAAGGCACTTTACAAGGTTTTAAAAGTACTTTTCATGTTTCTCAAATTGGATATGGATAGATGCTAAACTTGAATATGGATAGATGCTATGACATGTTTCAAAGGATATCCACATTTTATATATAAAAAGAATGTATATTATGGCACAATAGGTTATGGGTAAAACTTTTATTTAGAAAAACTATAATGTTCATCTAAGATGATAACCTAAAACAAATCACATAGTTTATAAAATTTCATGCGTACACACATACATATATAAATGTTATGATAAGTTTCAAAGGGATATCCACATTTTATACATAAAATGAATGTATATTATGGCACAATATGTTATGGGTAAAACTTTTATTTAGAAAAACTATAATGTCCATCTAAAATGGCAACCTAAAAAAAATCACACAGTTTATAAAAGCACGCACGTACACACACATATATAAAAAGAGATATAGAGAATCAATACGATAATTTATGTTTCAATAATGCCATATCAATTTAACCCCTTGATCATATAATCCCCTTGTAAACCCATGAAGATTAATATTAATAATATCAACACAAGTAAAAGATGGATTCTAATAATCACTTATTTTTTGTTACAATGCTATGTATGATTTATATATTTTCAAATAAATGACACTAGCACTTGAAACATTGTAATCAAAATTAATGAACAATTAATAAGTAGCAAAGCTAGCTAAATTACCAATTTAATAAAGACAAGTATTTAATCCACAATGATTATTCATCTACTAATCATTCAATGGTTCATAATTCTCCTCAAAAAAAATAATACAACAAATATTCCCTCAAATTACCATATACAATCAACCTTTAATCCATATAGGTGTATTACTCAGTACATTACATTCAAGTACAAATTGCATATAAAGTTTCAAATACAATTCTCTATAATGACTAGAAAGAGATTTGTTCTAACCGTTTTTTTGTAAATTTTCTTTTAATTGAGGATCCTTTTTATAGGGTTAATTCATATGAACAAAATTAAATTAGGAATGCATAAAGATTTATCTTCTTCAAACTTAATCAACGCTCTAGTGCCAAAAAAAATTTCTATATCATTAGTCGCAATAGTTTAGTTTGGAATAATGAGATAGGAATACGAAGAGACTCAAGAGTATGTATTTACTCAATTACATATATTTATCTAGCATAAAAACATGATAATAAGTTACAAAATAGTAATAGCATGCATGTAATATTTCTTTCGACTTGTAAAAATCAATTACTTTCTTTAGCCAGATAAATTATGAAACTCAAAAGGGAAAATTCCTAAGTTTTACTAACTACGGGGTTTCTTCCAGATCAATTTCTGAATTATAATAAATCAAGAAAATGTTTTAAAACAATCGATAAGATATTAAAACATTATACAGTCAAACATATATTACCTCCTCAATCATAAGGACAAAACCCAAATTGTCCTCTTAAAACCCCATCAAATCCAAATTTCTCCAAATTTCTGATCCTGGAAAACATGCTATAGGATGTGTACATGCCTTTAATGAAGGAAAGTTAAGTATGTATCCAAAACAATTATTGAAGTAAAGGTGAGTATGTCTTTATTTTATGGGAATTGTTTTAGTAGAATGACCCAAAAATAGTCTTGTAGGTCTTGCTTAAGGTTGAGGTTTTTAGTTAAGTTTTAGTCTTTAGACTAATTGGAAATCTAGGATTTAAAATTTATGCTAGTGCTGTAACTTTCTCATGAAATATTCAATTTAAGATTTCTTAAAAAAAAAAATTTAAGAGAATTTCAAGTTGTAAGTTGTCTATCTATAAATTGAAATTTCTAGAATTATATAGCTTTTTTTGATGGCTATAGAAGATCCTCACTTGATGATTATTTCATTACAATATTTCTCCAAGTATTATCTCCAATTATTTTTTTTCCAAATAAATATTTTCTTGTTGGTTGACCATCATGTCAACTCCCAAATGTGTAATTTTCTTCCCGAGGGATCCCCAAGCCACAACATGTTGTATGAGAAAAGTACAATAACTAGCATGTAAACTATGTGGCTCCTATAAATCTTGTGGTACCCCACCTACATAGTGATAGAACACTATTGAGACCAAACTCAACATTAGCTCAACACAAAATTGAGCATTAGGACATCCATCCAACATTAGGGTTCAAAAAGACAAGCTCTCAAACCAAATTATCCTTTCTTATATAGCCTTTGAGGCTCATTCCTTTTGTCCATATCATACAAAATTATAATTATTTTAATTACTAATTCTATATTAATCACCCACCCATGTGTCACTCCATGAACATGTGTGTGTAAATTGAAACTAGTGAAATTTATATTATAAAATTTATAGCTAGGACAAATAGCAACATTACATATGACTGTTATCCATAGTCTAAACAAAATTGACATCCCTTTACATGCAAAAAAATAGAGCTTGCAAATGTCTATAGTCAAAACATCCAAGTATTTTTTAAAGCTATATATTTCGAAAAGAAAAAAACATCTAGTATTCTAATTTCTTTAGAAAACATTTAAACTTAATGAAAGACATGGTAGCTAACAACATCTTCCATTCCAACATTGGAAGGAAAATATTCCTAATTACCAAGGTCCATATCCTCTATCAGATGGTGTACTGTGTCTTCTTCCTTGAATTCCCCTTGAGAAAAATTGATGGACATCCTATGATTCGAGGCTCTTGATTGAGAACCTTTGATCATATATACAACCATGTTTCTCATCATATTACATTCAACTTCCAAAGTGACTAATTTTTGTTTTTGTTGAACGACTGTGCTCATGATTGAAGAAATTTT
>ML808512.1:103528-120358 GCA_009831015.1 Picea engelmannii | reverse complement strand
AAAAAAAAAACTAACTTTTTCATTTACAAAATTATGAACTAAAAGATGTAGAAGAAGCATATTTTTAATTAATAATTAAATTTAAATAATAATAATAACGACGACTCTACGTCAAATTTAAGATCATATGATTTTTTATAATATAAATTGAATCTATAAACAGTAACTAAAATTTTAATATTCAAAAATCAAAATGTTAATATTTAAATTTGAATAATAATACACATTTTTAGTTTAAAACTTACGTAGGGAAATGGTAGGTGCATGGATGGTGGATAAATTATCTAAAAAATAGAGAATATTTTTCTTTTAAATTTTAAAGGGGAGGATTTTAATTTTGAGGAGGAAAACAAATTTAATTAAGTGGATAAAAATCAATTTTGAGGAATAAAACAAAGTTAATTAAGTGGATAAGAATCAATGGAATAAAAAGATAGATAAAAATAAATTTGTTTTGAAAATTTTGTTTAAATTTAAAATTAAAATGTATTGATTTTTTTTAAGTTAATTATCCAGTTCCATAATTTCTATTGCATGAAAAAGAAAAGGTTATACATAGCAATGCCTAGTCGACCATTTGGGAAATATGACCATGTGTAAAATAACAAATTCATTTTGTTGGGATAGGCTTTGAGAGAAAAAATAAAAAACAGAGACACTTTTCCATAAGCGTTGTTTGCCGATCCGTGCATATTAAACCTAAGATTTTGTCTATGACTATACGTTGTTGGGGCTGTCGCCTTGCACCCTTCTTGACTATAGAGACAAAACTACATTGATTAAATAATGAATTCTAGTGAATTGGACCCGGAGGCGCCTCAGGAGGGGGCTCTATAGCATGTGAACCAACACTTGAGCTATGACTTGGGTTAGCACCATCCACATTCACGGTGGAGTAAAAAATGACGGAAGGGCCGAATTAACCATACTGACAAGAGTCTAGATATGTGGTAACATTGTTGCCATGAGGTTGTACTATGCCTTCAGGTGTAGGGAGATGTCGTGACCATGCATGAAGCCCGTTGCGCTTCCCTAACACCCGATGTGGGTGGAAATTTAATTTTACTTATGAAAATGAGGAAGTTCAAATTATAACAAAGTCTCACTTATGAAAAATAAGGGAATTAAAATTATAACTAGTGGTTAAATCAAGAGACATTAAAATTTTTATGAGGACTATTTGTGCAGGGTTTAACCCTACACTACACTTGGAAAACTGAGCAAATTTAAGATATGATTTTGAGACATATACTTACTTTATTTATTTATAATAAGTAACTATTCAATTATGTTTTAGATGAGTCTCTTATGAGGTGTTATAGATTATAAAAAACATGGTTGTTCAAGTAGTTCATAAAACACTTGAGTCAAATGATGTAAAAATTGAATTCTTCAATCTATTAGTTGATGAAATTTCTCCTCTAATATAATTGAAAAAGTGAAATAAACAATATATGTATCTCTTTAATGTCACCTATGTGTCTACCAGGCCTGCAAATATAGCCACATATGAGATAAATGGACTATGAGGCTAATCTCCTTATGCAACAACACTTAAAAAATGATTGGAGATGAACTATTACACAAAGTAGGTTTATTTATGGATGCTTTAGTGTTACCAACCAAACATGCTTGGTCCCTAGCATGAAGATAATGGATAGCATCACAATTGCTAAAGAATAAATTTATTTTACAAAAAAGTTTTAAAAGTACTTGTCATGTTTCACAAGTTTGATATGGACAAGTCCTATGATAGCTTGCAGAGGGATTTCCACATATTTATATCTAAAAGGAATGCATACTACGACACAATATGTTATGGGTAACCTTATTTAGAAAAAAAAAAACAAATCCTATATTTATGAGTAACCTTATTTAGAAAAAAAAAAAATCCCATATAGGATGTTAAACTAAAATAAACCAAACGATTTATAAAAGCATTTTTTTAATCAACACAATAATATATGTTTCAAAAATGACATATCAATTTAACCCTTTGATCATATAATTTCCTTGTAAACCCCAATGAGGGTTGATAATAATAACAATAAAAGAACAAGATGGATTCCACTAATCACTTTTTTTTTTACAATGTTATATATGCTTTATATATTTTCAAATACATGACACTAGCACTTGAAACATTTCAATCACAACTAATGAACAATTATTTACCAACAAAGTTGATTCAATTATCAATTTAATCAAGACATGTCTTTAATCCATAATGATTAGTCCTCTACTAATCAGTCCATGGTTCATAATTGTAAAAACAAATAATACAAGAAATCTTCCCTCAAATGGCCATATACCATCAACCTTTAATCCTTATAAGTGTATTACTCAATCCATTACATTCAAGTACAAATTGCATATAAATTTTCAAATACAATTTATCTATATAATGACTTGAAAGAGATTTTTTCCATCACTCTTCTTGTAAATTTTATTTTAATTGAATATCACTCCTTATAAGGTTAATTAATTTAAACAAAATATATATCTTCTTTAAAATTAATCAATGTTCAAGTGAAAAAAAATAATTCTATATCATCACTGGTAGCAGTGCAGTTTGGAATAATGAGACGAGGTTATGAAGAGACTCAAGTGTATGTATTTACTCAATTACATATATTTATCAAGAATACAAACATGGTAATAAGTTACATCATAATAATAGCATGCACGTAAACTTTATTTAGACCCGCAAAACTCAATTACCTTCTTCAGCTAGGTAAATTATAAGGCCCAAAAGGGTAAATTCCTAAGGTTTTCTCATTGTGGTGTTTCTTCTAGATAAAATGACGACTTATAATAAATAATAAAATGGATTAAGACACTTGATAAGAGAGTAAAACACTACCTAAGCAAGCATATATTACCTCATCAATCATAGGGACAAAACCCAAAAAACTTCTCCCCTTAAAAAACCCTCAAATCCAAAATTCTGAACTTGGAAAACATGCTATAGGATGTATACACACCTTCAATGAAGTAAATGTGAGTATGTACACACTATTAATGAAGGAAAGGTGAGTATGTACTCTATTGTTCTTAAAGAAAGGTGTGCATGCCTTTGTTTTACGGGGAAAAACTTAGTAATATGGTCCAAAAATAATACTTTAGGTCTCACTTAAGGCTGAGGTATTTAGTTAATTTTTAGACAAACTGGAAAGATATTATTTAAAATTTGTGTTAGTTATATAACTCTCCCATGCAATATTCAATTTACAATTAAAAAAATAAATTAATAATAATTTCAAGTTACAAGTTGTCTATTTATAAATTGAACCTTCTAGAATTACATACTTTTTTATGATGGATGTAGAAGATACTCCTTTGACGATTCTTTATTTCCAAGCTTTCTCCAAGTATTATCTCCAATTCTCTTTTTCCAAATATAATTTTTCTTATCGGATGACCACCCTACCAACTCCGAAATGGGTACTCTTCTTTCCCAAGGACCCTTAGTTGAAATGAGTTGTATGAGAAGAGTAAAAAAACTAGCATGTAAAATGTGTGGCTCCTATAAAGCTAGAGGTACCCCACCTACGTAGTGATAGCAAGTTATTGCCACTAAAATCAACACCAACTCACCAATAAATTGAACATTATGACATCCATCTAGAATTAGGGTGCAAAAAGTTGAGTTGTCAAGCCTAATTTTCCTTTCTTATATAGCCTTTGAGGTTCATTCCATTTTCCCATCTCATGTAAGAACAATAATAATTTTAAGAATGGAAAATTATCTTAAAATGCAGAAACCTTAGTGTCTTACTAGTCCTTAATATGCAAACTATACAATTTTTTGGTGATGTTTTTGTAAAAATATTGAAATTTCTAAGGATATTATATAGTTTCTATAAAATTTTGATGATTTTAAGGTAAAATAATTTTATCCTATCGAATTTGGGTGGATCATTTTTATAAAAAATGGGATTTGGCTAATTAGCCCATGGGAAAAATTATCACCTAAAATTTCCCTTGTGCAAAATACTAATTATTTTAATTATGAACTCCATATTATTGACCCGCAAATGTGTCACTCCATGCACTATAAGACACCCCATACTCACTTTTGGGCATATGTCACAAAAATTCAACCTCTGTCATATACTCAATTTTTTAAATTCTGTTACCTCATTCATTAATACTCTAATACCATTAACTATTATTCCCAACCTGACTCTAATACCCATATGTAATAATATACCTTGCATATGAAACACTTCTCCAGTCCTAGCATCATGCAATTCAATGCATAACTTATGCATAACACATAATAACATTCATAAATATAAATGTGCACAACAATAATTAAGCACATAATTACACATAATAAAGAACATATAAGCCACACAACAGAACACTTATATTTATATAAAATTATGAACTAGCTATAGACCTCAAACGTTTCACACAACCATAGACACTGTTTTTCTATCTCTTTCAATAGTAGGTCACCCTTGAGCTGGGGCTATGACTCCACCAACAAAAACAATACTTAAGCCAACTAAGGCATCACAATAAACAAAAAAAATGGCTATGCCAAGGCAAGAAACTCCAACAACAATTCCAACCTACAACATCTCATTTCCCATCAACACACGTAACCCAAGGAAGTGTACCCCTTCTCTAATCCACAGTCCCTTAGGCTATCCCACTTCCCTTCGAGGGGTCCAACACAGGTCGACCAAGAAGTATCAAATCTCTGTCGCTCTAAGAACTCCAATCACTATAATGAAGTCTCTAGGAACCCTCCAGGCCTCACACCAAGGGACTCCATCGCATAAAATTATCTCTCCAGGGATTTATCCTTCCCCAAGGAAACCTTGTAATACCCCGATTTTAAGTCTTCAGTTTAATAATGCAAATGTTTATTTGATGAAAGGCCAGAGTGCCTATAAAAAATGAAACGGGTCAGAGTGCCTATAATAATGTAATGCTTTGAAATTTTCAATAATAAAATTACATCGTTGGTTGTAGGATGAAAAATGACAAGAGTTATATGGGGCTATGATTCCATGAGATAGGGGGAAACCAAGGACTTAAGTCTTTATGCTTTGTTTAATTAATTATTACCCATGTTTGTGTTGGGGGAATATAAGGGGGGTGCATGAGTCTCTTGGGGAGACCACGCTGGCCTTGGGGGCACTTGGATACAAAATCCATGTTCTTGATTGTCTTGGGGGTTAGTCGGTTCAATCATTCATCAACATTGGTCGGTTCTAGTATTTTATGGTAAAAGAGGAAATATATTGTTGGGGAACATCCATGGTCGGTTGGATGTGGGATTTACTAGTGTATTTATAGTCATGAATTAATTCCAGAGTGCATGGATGCATTGGCATTTTGATAAACCTTGTCACAATTGCGAATCCTGAGAGTTCCAACACTGAGATTCTTGAACAAATGCACTGGAGCTCTGGAAGAAGGTGGGAGTATTGAGGGATTGCGTGGCAATGAAGGGGGTTCATTATCTTAGGTGGTGAGGGCTGGGAGAATACAACTAGTGAAATTTGGATTACTTTGTGTTGAGAAACCTTTGAGAGCTTGAGTGCTGGCTGGTTTGGGAAGATGAGTGTTGACGCAAGTCGCCCTCGTCGGCACACCCGCTTCCACCAGGACCTTCAAAAAAACGGCCCCAAGAGTTGTAACACCCTTCGAATCCCGTATCGGGACTCTTCGTCACCCACAGGCTACTCCTCTGGTCTCCCGGCAATCACTTCGGGAAATCGGGTCTCGCGGCATCGCGTACCCTATATGCACTTCTCATGCAACTCCAACCTCCAAACCCCGAATGCCGATGGTCAACGGTCAACAGATCGGGATGTCGCCACTCGTGATGCTAACAACATGCTTTTCCAAACCCCGAGCCCCGAGGTGCCGATCCCCGATTTGTTGCCACCTGGACTCCCCTATCTTTCGGAGTCCCACTCTGCCACGTCACCTTCGGGATTTCGCGGATCGCGAATCCTCGACACAAAATTTCCTTGCTGCTGGAAACCCCGAACACCGAAACCCCGATTCTCCGGATTCGTGCCACCTGTCCCTCCGGCAATCGACGGCTCCCACGGAATCGGGAAATCGCTACTCGCGATTTCGACGTGCATGCAACTCTTTCACTCGCCAACCCCGATATGCCGATATGCGATGGAAAATGGGTTCTCCCTACGCTTGGAGGTTAAATTTCTCGCTACTTCTCCCAGATCCGACGATCCTCGGGACTTCACGATTCTCTCCAGAAAATTCAAGTTGTTGATTCTCTTCCTCTCGAGGAATCCTCCTGCTCTCCAAGGCTCCGTCCTCTTTGAGATTTTCCTAGGTCTGGTTCCACAACAAGCACGAAGGAACTATCCCTCCTGAGCTTGTAGATTCTGACTCCTTCAGAGACCTCTGCACCTGCTGCTCACTCTCGAACTTCAACAACTCTCAAAGTGTTGAGTTCGTCCGAATTCTATGCACTCCCTGCGACAGAAGTCCTTGTCTCACTTTCCTCAGACTCACCTCTGAGACTACAATCAAACCTGCACTTCGCCTGCACGGTTCGAATAACCCAACACAACTTCTGGGCGAACAAGAATGAGAGTTTAACTGTCCAGCCTCCTCAACGCACTCTATGCGGAGGAATTCCACTGCACTCTATGCAGGAATCTCCTGGCTTTAGACAGAGAAACATTTGAAACTCATTCTCGTCTTTCTCCTAGATTTCTAATCTGCCATGAAATTACATATGCAACATATACAATGAAAGCATAACAAGAAGCAAGTGCATAATATCAACAATACACAGAGAAAAATCACAGCCATGGAATTGAATCAAAGCTTTCCTATTAATTCAATATCTGTACATGGGGATTCTTCACCAGTTCTCTGTTTTGCTCTCCTTTTCTCCTGAATGCTAATACTGATAATCTCAATAATCTGAATCCATCTACAACAATACAAAGGAGGGTGCCTATATTCCGTTTTCCCTCTCGAAAGCCAAAACTGTCTAATCTAGACTTAATTAATTTATCTACCTGCACTAAATCTAATAAGTGCCTCAACTACCTAAGGACGAGAGCTTATCTACTCAAGGTCCGTTACAATGTACAAGTGCGCTTCATCACATCAACACATTAATGTTTGGCGCAACCATTATCAAGGTAATATTTAAAAAGTGATTTGCTGGCTTGTCCAACTGTCTCTCTCTTCACGCGCTGGCTCGCTTGATGGGTTGTGGATGCTCCTGCATCAAGTGTCGCTCTAGAACCCGTCCTTATGGATTCATAGCCTCGGATCTGGGGTGAAATGGTGTTGAGAATTGGAACAATAGTTTCTAGGGTTGGGTGGAACTTCCTTGGTCTACATCCAATTGGTGATTGGTTTTATCAAATATAAGTTCTCTTTGTCATGTGTTTCTTTGCTTGTACATAATTATTTCCATTGTCTGTTGATTATTATCTTTGAGATATGTATTAATAATGTGTCTACTTGTTGGTTATTGTTGTGCATGGCATACTATTCTTTCTTTTATAGTTTAACATGAATCTTGATGGCTTCATGTGTTATTGCATGCTTCTTTATTTAGTTGTTGGTATTAGGTATTCAAAATTAGTTTATGAAGAGGTTCTTGAGGTAGCATGGCCCGACCTGCTAGTGGCCGGGTATGTTACCAATTGGTATCATAACATATTGAGGGGCATTCTAGAAGTAGCATGCCCAACCTCGGTGGCTGTGTATGTTACAAACCCAAGGCGAATTGTTCACCCAAATCCACCTAGGTTTCACAATTTTTCACAATGTCACAGGGTTTTAGTGACACCATAGCTCACACATAATATCATAGAAAAAAAATGACAAATCATAATGATGAGAATGAATGAGAATCCCTCCACTTTTCCACTAAGTACAAATTTTATATATGCATGTTCCCTTTTTGACAAGTGGCACCTAAAGAACTATTTTTTCTAACATGGTCTACAAATGTGATGCATTTTTATTAATACATTAGAGTGTGATTACAATTTACATTTCCAAGATAACTAGCCTAATATCACACACACACTTCAACCCAAAACATTTATACATAGGCACTCCATACCAAAATGATATTGACTTACCAACCTATAAAAAAAATGTACATATACGCATTTACAACTCGGGGATCAAGCCAAGGATATTAAATTCCACTACCCATTATTTATGAATTATCTTCAATGCATTATATACAAATGTACAATCAAAATCCTCAAACTTCTTGAAAAATTTACGTCCCACAAGTACTCTTCTCACATGGAATCCTCATTCTCCCACGTAGCATATTCAGGACCGTAGCAGATCCATTGGACCTTTAATAGAGTGCTGATGACTCAATTCCTGAGAAATTTTGACTTCCTATCCATTATGTGCACTGATTGGACTTGGAATTCACCCTCGTCTCCACCTGGATCATAGTCTAATTAATTCTATGGTTAGGATAAAACACACACTTTTTAAGAAAATACACATGAAATAAATTATGAATGAACATGGATGTAGGCAATGCAAGCATGTATGCAACATAACCAATCCTCTCCATGATTTCAAATGGTCCACAATATATTTATGTCAGTTTTGGGTATCTTCCTGTTGATGGGTCCAAATGTCCTGTCAAGTAGGTAAGGGGAAATTCCCAATGATGAGTCCCAATTAGATTTGCTCTTATTTGGGATGGAAAATTTTGACTAGTATGTGGGCCTAGTTTCCAATAAGAATTAAAAGAAAAATATGAATACAAATGAATTTTCTGCCAAATAATTCTTACTAATCTTAGATATAATCTAAATAAAACAAATGCAAACTATATAATCTAACTATTTCTAACTTGTATCGATCAGGAGCATTTCTAAAAGATGGAAAAAACATGAAATAATATTATTGATTGTAGAATTAGTTAATGCCATTCAATAATATGTTATAACAATAAGGCTACATATTAAATCACAAATAATTGTAGATTGAACATGTAACATTATCATTGTATCTATTAATAACCACAAATGATGAATAACTTAGACCATACACACATAAATAGTTCATAAGAGATATTATTCCAGAAACTATAAAATTCAATTACACATGTAGAATAGTCCCATATGAAAATGAACACCATTCAAGGTTTCCAAAGATGTCTACTACTCTTCATTAATGAGATAATAGTATCACCATCAAATGATGGGAAAAATCCCCTTCTTACATTCAATGGTATTCTTTTTATATAAAAAAAGGAACACTTTTCACATTATATATTTTCCAATAGTTACATCTCTTTGATTTATTCCTTTTGTATTATCCTACAATTCAGAGTGCCTCCATATATTTACAAAATTTAAGAATACTCTTGAGTAGTCAATCTCTCTTTATAAGTTGTTCATGAGTCACAATTCCTGAAAATGTCTTTGATCATGTCCATATACATTCATTTATTTTCATCAAACTTACTAGGCATTCTGCCATCCACCTAGCACAAAGGAGTCTACCAACATGTTCTTCATTGTCCTAGCTTTCCAATGAGCCATCTTATTCCTAATTTGACCACTTAGAACTTGAGATATGATCTTATGAATTTAATGCTCAACAACCATTGATTTGCTCCTCAAGTCGATCTCCGTCGTTAGTCTAATAGCTCTGATATTTATCCCACATGCATTGGGGGGGATTGATTATGAGGTTTTTATATTGTATATTATTATCCATGTAATTCTTATTTGGTGTCAGGAAGGGTATGGAGTGTTGGGCCTATGTTATAATTTTGACCACACTTGGAAATAAAGTAACCCTGCATTTAAATAATCAAACCGTTAGGGTACATGCTCAACTACATACTTAGTGATATACTCATTTTCCATTTTTCCTACTATTTAGGAGGGCTGCTATTTATAACATGTCTATTGATAGTAGGTCTATTTTTAGCTGGTGGATTCCTATATGTAATACCATGGGAAAATAACATGGGTTTCCAAAACTATGGGCTCATAAACCACCATTATGCAAATTCCTAGTTTTTAGCTACCATTAGGCCAATTCCTATTTTTTATCCACCATTAGGTAAATTCCTATTTTTTAGGAGATAATTCCTATTTCCTTAATTTTAGGAGATATTTCCAATTTTATGGCTATAGAGAGAACTTTAGTAAGAATATTAGCCTCCTAGGGAAGTGCACATTACCCATATAATACTTGGAGTTAACTCACTTCACTTATTTAGTGACTTTCCATAATTAATAAATTCTCACTCAGTTAGGACTTTAGTTCCATTCTTGGATGCTAGTCTTATTATAGGATATTTTTCTATTATGGAATGCATGTTGACTTCATGTAGATTTCTCACTAAGTTTGCACCTAAAATTTTGACCTTTTCTTATTATTAACAACTTTTGACTTTATTAATTGTTGCTATTGGGAGAAGTTACTCTTTTACTTGAGCATGCACATGGAAATCCCAACCTATTGCACATTACTCCTCATGTGGAGAGTCCTATATATTGTACTCACTATCGAGGATAAATGCATTGTGATTAGAGTTGGTTTCTTAGTCTCTTATGTGTGAAGATTGATTCTATTTTTCTCTCTCCTCTCTCTCTTTTGCAATTAGCTAGTGTAGTATTTCCTTCTCACAATTAGGTCTTGGATTGTGGTTTAATCCTACATGGTATCAGTGCCATTATTGTGAGGGATTATTCACTATTATTGCAGTTTTATAGATCAGATTGGAAATCCCATAGAGAAATATGGATCAACCATCTTCTTCAGTGATCTTGACACCCTTCAACTAATTTGAGTGGAAGCCCAAGATAGAGCTTCTACTTCGAAGCAAGGGTTTGTATAGGATCACCATGGGGACTGAGGTTGAGCCTACTTCAACCATAGAGAAATCAAAATACTTCAACAAAATGGATGAATCCTATAGGATATTGTGCTTGATAATCTCTCCATATCTACTCTTTCATGTCGATACTTGGAAGACTCCTAATGATGTTTGGACAAAGTTGAAGGATTTGCTAGGAAAGGAAGACAATCTAAGAGGTCATCAACTGGAGAATGATCTACATGCATTGAATCCAAGATATTTCGAGACTTTATAGGACTACTTCTTCAAGATTAAACTTTGTTTTCTCATGTTAAGTCTTGTGGAATTGATAAGAAAGATGAACAATTGATCTTTTCAATTCTAATAAAACTAGGACCAGAGTATTCTGTCTACACTTCTTCTTTTCTTACTACTAGGTTAGCTATGGGGTCTACATGGAAGATGACATCCCTACATGATTTCATGGATTCACTTATCCATGAGAAAACACATATCATCCAAATAGGGGCACTTAATAATTCCAAGCCCCATGCGCTTACAACTCAAGGAAGTTCAAAGAAGAATAAGCAGGAGAACAAGGGTAAGAAGGACCAAGAGAACAACAAGAAAGGTAAACAAAAGTCCATAGATGATACTTTAAGTTACAAGGAATCAAAATGACATAAGGATAAGATAATGTGTTCCTATTGTAATAAGGGGGTTCTATCTCAAGAGTTCTTTCATGAAAACGACCATAGATTTCATGTCACAAACACTTGAGCAACATCACCTCAAGGATTTATTTTAGATAATGCAAGGAAACAACCATCATCAAAAAGAGGTAATAGTCATTCATTACATGCTATTTCATCTTCTCCTAATTCTTGAGTGCTTGATTAAGGGGCTACCCATCACATGGCCTCATTGGATAGATTTCTCTCATACTTGGAGACTTGTTCTAGACCACTGATATTCATGGGAGATGATTCTCCTACAGAGGCGTGTGGTAAGGGTAGAGTTGATCTAGACCATAGATGATTTCAGGATGTAATTCATGCTCCAAATATTTTAGTGAATCTTCTCTCCATATATAAAACCACTCATTCAGGTTTAGGGAAGAAGGTGGAGTTCACTCCAGACTCTGTCATTATTTCTAACTTGTCAGATGGTTCAAAAATTTTCATTTGTGAGGTTAATCACCATTCAAGGTTGTACACCTTATCTCACTTCACTCATAAATATTATTATGTATATATTCTAACACATGATTTTTATTGCCCTAAAATTCCCTACCTATGCATACATGGCATTGGCCTTCCTACTTGATCCAGAATTGGATCTAGGAGCCAGATGGGGCTCAGAAAGGCCTAAAAATCAAAGTTCTCAGAATCTCTTCAAAACGGACATGTGCATAGGCCTCAACGATACAAAACCAATGCAACTTGAATGGGATCAAATAAACGTTGTATGATCCATATATCACGATCTCTTCGCTTTTCCAAATAGACAAAAAAAATGCTGACTGTACATTCCGTATAGTGCCACGTGGAAACTAACTGTACAGGCCGTATGACTGTACAACTGAAGTGGCAAGGTACAATGGATGATGACATGGAAAGAGGTTGACTGGGCAGTTGATGTGATAGGTGGACCAGTTATTGTGTGACATGTGTCACCACTGCAAGGGTGACATGTGGCACATCTGTACGATTGATGTGGCAGGTCCGTACAGTCGTACAACACATGGCATGTATAGTGGCATGTGATTGGGCCGACACCTGGTCAGACAGATGGATGAATCATCAATGGACACGTGGCATGTTTTTGGGAAAGTGTAACGGTGCCATGTGGCACCCAATTATTGGTCGGTTTTTTAAGGAAATTTTTTATGGGTCAACGGGATTTGAGCCCGTGAACTTCGGTCTGGGTGGAAAAGTGTTTGGTAGGGTCGGGCTAGCTAGCCCACCCATGGTGGTGATTATAAACTATGGTATAAATTTAATAGTTAAAGTGAAATGCAATGTAGTTCGGGCAGAAAAGGGTTGGGGCCTAGCCCCAGCCCCTGGTGTGGTCTCATATGACTTAGCAATATAACCATGTTTTGTTTCGTTGTATTGGCACGTGGGAGCTAGCCCCGGTTTTGTGTTAACACCATATGACTATGCAACATGTGAATAACCCTTTATGTATTGGCGTGGATATGTGGTAGGACAACCCCCAGTTTCA
Source organism: Picea engelmannii (assembly GCA_009831015.1). Lineage (NCBI taxonomy): Eukaryota > Viridiplantae > Streptophyta > Pinopsida > Pinales > Pinaceae > Picea > Picea engelmannii. The sequence goes on along the minus strand of ML808512.1, from coordinate 107,319 downwards.
GCACCCGTTTCCATATGACCCAGAGTCTAGAGTTGGCGCAGATTTTTAGTGGTTAGCGTCGGTCGGTCGGGCTAGCTTTCCGACCAAGGCACAGAAGCATCGAATATGATCATGGGTTAAACATAAAAGAGCATGTGGAGGTATGTGAATATTCCACGACCTGTGACCAAGGGCCAAGAGTTAAGGGCCATACTACCGCGTGCGCCAGCCCAGGGGCACATGGAGGGTTCCCAGGTGACCAGGAGCCTGGGAAAAAGGGGTTGTGATCTAATATTTTTTCAAATATGGGTTTTCATACTATATTATAAATATTTTAATGGATTTTCATCCTTTTTTGGGGGAGTTAATCCATTTTTGGGAGATCTTGAGCCCTTTTTGAGGCCAGATCTTGGGGGGAAGTTGGGAGATGGTTACCAACTCCAGGCCTATATAAACCATAGGCTCTTGAAGCCATGAGAGGAGGTTCAAAATAGGTTTATACTAAATAATTTCCAAGCCAAAGCCTTTTTAATCTAGGGAAGTTGTTGAGGAGAGCACCTTTGCGGGCCATTTCTGGGAGCTCCATTCATCCGATTTCAGTGCTGTCAGTTTTGTTGGGTTCTAGAGATCTGGTAGAAAAAGACCAGATCAGTTTGTAAAATTTTTGGCACTGCTTTGATGTAATTTTAAAGCTTTGAACAGAAATAAGAAATCCTCACCCACTGAGACAAAGGCCTGGAGACGTAGGTGAGATTTCTGAACTCCATTATCACTTTGGTGTTTTATGGTTTGTTGTTCTTCATGATTATGTTCAGATATGTATATTTCTTTATGGCTGCCATATTTCTTCTATAATTCTTCCTCTTTCTCTAGTTTCCTAATTGGTATTTTATCTCATGCATAATAACTCAACCATTGTCGTTTAAAAGATAATTTCAGATCAAGTGGTATCAAAGCTAGTTGACATTTGGATTTTGAGTTTGCATGACTACCGGGAAAATGCCATCTATAGAGGGACTTTCTCAAGATGAGAAGGATATGAAAAAAACTCTCTTTTACATGTCAGAGATGGTGAAAGTTTTGTATGAAGACTACTTGGAATGAAAGAGATTGATTCAAGTGAAAACTTCAAAGAACAACAAAAGTGAAGAAGAATTGAAGGAATTTCATTCTACATCGAATTTAGAAAACATCTCTTAGGTATGCAATGGAGGTCATTCATCAATTTTGCATAGTTCCCATCAATATGGTTCTTTTGGTGCATTTGAAAAACATACAAGTGGTATAGGTTTGATATTGCTAACCAAGATGGGTTATGAAGGAAAGGGCATTAGAATTGAGGGCCAAGGTATCGTTAATCCCATTGAGGTTGTGGAAAGACCTCATTATTTAGGATTGGGATATGATGGAGAGGAGATTGGAGATTTATCCAAGATGGGATCCAAAACATTGGAAGCAAGTAATGCTTCGAATGATCAGCCTAAGCCATTGCAGGATTGATTCATGAAAGGTGATGGTGTATCACTCCTTGATGGTGATAGTGAATGAAAGTCATCTCCAAAGAAAAGTGAAGATAAACAAGAAAGGTATAATGGTCATGATTTTTCCAAATCTCTTTTTGATTATAAAAAACTTAATCATGTAATCCGAAACTTGTGGAATATGTACCCTTGTACTTTTTGTCATTCACCTACGCATTGTGTTGCCAAGTGTTGGAAGAGACAATATTTGTACAAGAAGTTTATGTCGACCAGGAAGGAGACACGACATAAAGATTCAATTCCACAATGGAAGAAAGAGAAGGGAAAACAAGTCTGGATGCCCAAAACTCACTGCACTTATTGCAATAGGGGTGGACATCAAAAGGCTACATGTTGGAAGCTTAATCCAGAGCTTCGTCCAAATTAGAAGGACAAAAGGATTGTGAATGTACTCACGAAAGAAGAGGAATTACCAGAGAAGCAAGAGGAACACCATGAAGGAAACAAACCAACCACTTGGTTTTTCCAGAAATGGATGTCACATCTTCATTGTATTTTGCTTCCATTAATGTAATCACACATGTTGAAATGATGACCTGTTATAACATCATTTTTGTACAACATCATGTTTTGTTTTTGTCCTTATGAGTATGTAATGAGTAAGGTCCATTTTGTAAACTTTTGGAGGAAAAAAAGATCTTTAGTGGGGAGGTGTGATCCAAAATTGGATCTAGGAGCCAGATGAGGCTCAAAAAAGACTAAAAATCAATGTGCTCAGAATATCTTCAAAACTAATGTGCGCATAGGCCTCATCGATACGAACCCAAATCAACTTGAATGGGATCAAATGGACGTCGTATGCTCCAGATATCACGATCTGTTCATTTTTCCAAACAGGAAAAAAAGATGTTGTTTGTACAGTCCGTACAGTGCCACATGGCAGCTGACTGTACAAGCTATACAACCATACAACTGACGTGGAAAGGTACAATGGATGCTGACATGGATAGAGGCTGACTGGGAAGTTGATGTGACAAGTGGACTAGTTATTGTGTGATATGTGCCACCACTGCAAGGGTGACACGTGGCACGTCTGTTCGACTCACGTGGCGGGGCCGTATAACTGTACGACACATGGAAGACATGGCAGGTACAATGGCATGTGACTGGGCCGACATCTAGGCATACAACTGAAAAAATCATCAATGGACACATGGCATGTTTTTGGGCAAGTGTGATGGTGCCACGTGGCCCAGTCCCGGGCTACCATGTGTCACCCAATTATTGGTCATTTTGTTGTGGAAAAAGTGTATGGGTCAACGGGATTCAAACCCATGACCTCCAGTCCGGGTGGCGAAGTGTTTGGTAGGTCCAGCCTAGCCAACCCGCCCATGGTGCTGCTTACAACCTATGGTATAAATGTAATAGTTAAAGTGAAATGCAATGTAGTTTGAGCGGAAAAGGGCTAGGGCCTAGCCCCAACCCCTAGCGCGGTCTCATATGACTTTGCAATATAACCATGGTCCATTCCATTATATTTTCTCGTGGGAGCTAGCCTTGGTTCTGTGTCAACACCATATGACTATGCAACATGTGACCAACCCTTTATGTATTGGCACAAATATGTGGTAGGATAGCCCCTAGTTTCGACACCCATTTCCATATGACCTAGAGTATATAGTTGGCACAGATTTTAAGTGTTTAGCACCATTTGGTCGAGCTATCCCATTGACCACGGTGTGGAACCACTGGCTATGAATAGGGGTTAAACAAAAAAGAGCGTGTGGAGGTATAAGGTGTGGGTATATGCCATGACCTGTGACCAAGGGTTGAGAGTTAAGGGCCAAACCAGCGCACACACCAGCCCAAGGGCACATGGAAGGTTCCTAGGTGACCAAGCACCCATGAAAAATGGGTTGCTCTCTAATATTTTGTCAAATATGGGTTTTCATACTATATTATAAAGATTTTAATAGATTTCGTGAGGGAAGAACATAGACAAAGGTGCCATCTTAGGACTGATTTTCTCCCAAGGTATCTCTTTATCAATGAAACAAGAATGCCACTATTTCATAGAGTACCCAACACCACGAGAATGCCACAGATTTAAATATGTCTGAAGTTTGATAAATTGTTTGGGCCAGAACATAAAAGATCTAGGAAACCAAATTCCCAAAAAATAGAACCCACAATGCCAAAATATGATTTCTTTCTAAGTTTGGAACCCATAGAGCTAAGGTGGTGAGAACCTAATTCAAATAAAAAATGCATAAAATCTAGAAAACCAAACACCCATAGAGAAACCAAGAGCCAATTTTGTTGTGAAATCAC
>ML808512.1:86514-100291 GCA_009831015.1 Picea engelmannii | reverse complement strand
GTTTTACAGGGAAAAACTTAGTAATATGGTCCAAAAATAATACTTTAGGTCTCGCTTAAGGCTGAGGTATTTAGTTAAGTTTTAGACAAACTGGAAAGATATTATTTAAAATTTGTGTTAGTTATATAACTCTCCCATGCAATATTCAATTTACAATTTAAAAAAAAAAAACCAAAATAATTTCAAGTTACAAGTTGTCTATTTATAAATTGAACCTTCTAGAATTACATACTTTTTCTGATGGATGTAGAAGATACTCCCTTGATGATTCTTTATTTCCAAGCTTTCTCCAAGTATTATCTCCAATTATCTTTTTCCAAATATAATTTTTCTTATCGGATGACCACCCTACCAACTCCGAAATGGGTGCTCTTCTTCCCCAAGGACCCTCGAGTTGAAACAAGTTGTATGAGAAGAGTACAAAAACTAGCATGTAAAATGTGTGGCTCCTATAGAGCTATAGGTACCCCACCTACGTAGTGATAGCAAGTTATTGCCACTAAAATAAACACCAACTCACCAATAAATTGAACATTACGACATCCATCTAGAATTAGGGTGCAGAAAGTTGAGTTGTCAAGCCCAATTTTCCTTTCTTATATAGCCTTTGAGGTTCATTCCATTTTCCCATCTCATGTAAGAACAATAATAATTTTAAGAATGGAAATTTATCTTAAAATGCAAAAACCTTAGTGTCTTACTAGTCCTTAATATGCAAACTATACAAATTTTTGGTGATGTTTTTGTAAAAATATTCAAATTTCTAAGGATATTATATAGTTTCTATAAAATTTTGATAAGTTAAAATAGTTTTATCCTATCGAATTTGGGTGGATCATTTTTATTAAAAATGGGATTTGGCTAATATTTTTTGGGAAAAATCATGGAAAATTAGCCCATGGGAAAAATTTATCACCTAAAATTTCCCTTGTGCAAAATACTAATTATTTTAATTATGAACTCCATATTATTGACCCACAAATGTGTCACTCCATGCACTGTAAGACACCCCATACTCACTTTTGGCCATATGTCACAAAAATTCAACCTCTGTCATATACTCAATTTTTTAAATTCTGTTACCTCATTCATTAATACTCTAATACCATTAACTATTATTCCCAACCTGGCTCTAATACCCATATGTAATAATATACCTTGCATATGAAACACTTATGCAGTCCTAGCATCATGCAATTCAATGCATAACTTATGCATAACACATAATAACATTCATAAATATAAATGTGCACAACAATAATTAAGCACATAATTACACATAATAAACAACATATAAGCACACAACAAAACACTTATATTTATATAAAATTATGAACTAGCTACAAAACTCAAACGTTCCACACAACCATAAACACTGTTTTTCTAGCTCTTTCAATAGTAGGTCACCCCTGAGCTGGGGCTATGACTCCACTAGAAAAAATGATACTTAAGCCAACTAAGGCATCACAATAAACAAAAAAAATGGCTATGCCAAGGCAAGAAACTCCAACAACAATTCCAACCTAAAACATCTCATTTCTCATCAACACGCGCAACCCAAGGAAGTGTACCCCTTCTCTGCTCCACAGTCCCTCAGGCTATCCCACTTCCCTTCCAGGGGTCCAACACAGGTCGACCAAGAAGTATTACAGCTCTGTGGCTCTAAGAACTCCAACCACTATAACGAAGTCTCTAGGCACCCTCCAAGCCTCACACCAAGGGACTTTATCACATAAAATTCTCCCTCCAGGGATTTATCCTTCCCCAAGGAAACCTTGTAATACCCCAATTTTAAGTCGTCAGTTTAATAATGTAAATGTTTATCTGAAGAAAGGCCAGAGTGCCTATAAAAAATGAAATAGGTCAAAGTGCCTATAATAATGTAATGCTTTGAAATTTTCAATAATAAAGTTAAATCGTTGGCTGTAGGACGAAAAATGACAAGAGTTATATGGGGATATGATTCCATGAGATAGGGGGAAACCGAGGAGATAAGTATTTATTCTTTGTTTAATTAATTATCACCCATGTTTGTGTTGGGGTAATATGAGGGGGGTGCATGAGTCTCTTGGGGAGACCACACTGGCCTTGGGGGCACTTGGATATAAAATCCATGTTCTTGATTGTCTTGGGGGTTGGTGGGTTCAATCATTCATCAACTAGTTCGTTCTAGTATTAGCTGGGAAAAGAGGAAATAGATTGTTGGGGAACATCCATGGTCGGTTGGATGTGGGATTTACTAGTGTATTTATAGTCATGAATTAATTCCAGAGTGCATGGATGCATTGACATTTTGATAAACCTTGTCACAACTACGAATCCTGAGAGTTCCAACACTGAGATTCTTGAACAAATGCACTGGATCTCTGGAAGGAGGTGGGAATATTGAGGGATTGCGTGGCAATGAAGGGGGTTCATTATCTTAGGTGGTGAGGGCTGGGAGAATACAACTAGTGAAATTTGGATTACTTTGTGTTGAGGAACCTTTGAGAGCTTGAGTGCTGGCTGGTTTGGGAAGATGAGTGTCGCTCTAGAACCCGTCCTTGTGGATTCATAGCCCTGGATCTGGGGTGAACTGGTGTTGAGAATTGGAACAATAGTGTCTAGGGTTGGGTGGAACTTCCTTGGTCTACATCTAGTTGGTGATTGGTTTTATCAAATATAAGTTCTCTTTGTCATGTGTTTCTCTGCTTGTACATAATTATTTCCATTGTCTGTTGATTATTATCTTTGAGATATGTATTAATAATGTGTCTACTTGTTGGTTATTTTTTTGCATGACATACTGTTCTTTATTTTATAGTTTAACATGAATCTTGATGGTTTCATGTGTTATTTCATGCTTCTTTATTTAATTGTTGGTATCAGGTATTCAAAACTAGTTCAAGAAGAGGTTCTTGAGGTAGCATGGCCCGACCTGCTAGTGGCCAGGTATGTTACCAATTGGTATCATAGCATATTGAGGGACATTCTAGAAGTAGCATGCCCAACCTTGGTGGCTGTGTATGTTAAAAACCCAAGGCAAATTTTTCACCCAAATACACCTAGGTTTCACAATTTTTCATAATGTCACATGGTTTCAGTGACACCATAGCTCACACATAATATCATAGAAAAAAAATGACAAATCATAATGATGAGAATGAATGAGAATCCCTCCACTTTTCCACTAAGTAAATTTTTTATATATGCATGTTCCCTTTTTGACAAGTGGCACCTAAAGAACTATTTTTTCTAACTTGGTCTACAAATGTGATGCATTTTTATTAATACATTAGAGTGTGATTACAATTTACATTTCCAGGATAACTAGCCTAATATCACACAAGCATTTCAACCCAAAACATTTATACATAGGCACTCCATACCAAAATGATATTGACTTACCAACCTATAAAAAAATATGTACATATATGCATTTACAACCTAGGGATATTAAATTCCACTACGCATTATTTATGAATTATCGTCAATGCATTATATACAAATGTACAATCAAAATCCTCAAACTTCTTCAAAAATTTACGTCCCACGAGTACTCTTCTCACATGGAATCCTCATTCTCCCACGTAGCATATTCAGGACCGTAGTAGATCCATTAGACCTTTAATAGAGTGCCAATGACTCAATTTATGAGAAATTTTGACTTCCTATCCATTATGTGCACTGATTGGACTTGGAAGTCACCGTAGTCTCCACCTGGATCATAGTCCAATTAATTACATGGTTAGGATAAAACACATACTTTTTAAGAAAAGACACATGAAAGAAATTATGAATGAACATGGATGTAGGCAATGCAAGCATGTATGCAACATAACCAATCCTCTCCATGATTTCAAATGGTCCACGATATATTTATGTCAATTTTGGGTAGCTTCCTATTGATGGGTCCAAATGTCCTGTCAAGTAGGTAAGGGGAAATTCCCAATGATGAGTTCCAATTAGATTTTCTCTTATTTGGGATGGAAAATTCTGACTAGTATGTGGGCCTAGTTTCCAATAAGAATTAAAAGAAAAATATGAATACAAATGAATTTTACGCCAAATAATTCTTACTAATCTTAGATATAATCTAAATAAAACAAATGCAAACTATATAATCTAACTATTTCTAACTTGTATCGATTAGGAGCATTTCTAAAAGATGGAAACAACATGAAATAATATTATTGATTGTAGAATTAGTTAATGTCGTTCAATAATATGTTATAACAATAAGGCTACAAATTAAATCACAAATAATTGTAGATTGAACCCGTAACATTATCATTGTATCTATTAATAACCACAAATGATGAATAACTTAGACCATACACACATAAATAGTTCATAAGAGATATTATTCTAGAAACTATAAAATTCAATTACACATGCATAATAGTCCCATATGAAAATGAACACCATTCAAGGTTTCCAAAGATGTCTACTACTCTTTATTAATGAGATAATAGTATCACCATCAAATGATGGGAAAAATCCCCTTCTTACATTCAATGGTATTCTTTTTATAAAAACAAATGAACACTTTTCACATTATATATTTGCCAATAGTTACATCTCTTCGATTTATTTCTTTTGTATTATCCTACAATTCAGAGTGCCTCCATATATTTACAAAATTTAAGATACTCTTGAGTAGTCAATCTCTCTTTATAAGTTGTTCATGAGTCACAATTCTTGAAAATGTCTTTGATCATGTCCATATACATTCATTTATTTTCATCAAACTTACTAGGCATTTCTGCTATCCACCTAGCACAAAGGAGTCTACCAACATGTTCTTCATTGTCCTAGCTTTCCAATGAGCCATCTTATGCCTAATTTGACCACTTAGAACTTGAGATATGATCTTATGAATTTAACGCTCAACAACCATTGATTTGTTCCTCAAGTCGATCTCCGTCATTGGTCTAATAGCTTTGATATTTATCCCACATGCATCGGGGGGATTGATTATGAGGTTTTTATATTGTATATTATTCTCCATGTAATTCTTATTTGGTATCAGGAAGGGTATGGAGTGTCGGGCCTATGTTATAATTTTGACCACAATTGTAAATAAAGTAACCCTGCATTTAAATAATCAAACTGTTAGGGTACATGCTCAACTACATACTTAGTGATATACTCATTTTCCATTTTTCCTACTATTTAGGAGGACTGCTATTTATAACATGTCTATTGATAGTAGGTCTATTTTTAGTCGGTGGATTCCTATATGTAATACCATGGGAAAATAACATGGGTTTCCAAAACCATGGGCTCATAAACCACCATTATGCAAATTCCTATTTTTTATCTACCATTAGGCCAATTCCTATTTTTTATCCACCATTAGGTAAATTCCTATTTTTTAGGAGATAATTCCTATTTCCTTAATTTTAGGAGATATTTCCAATTTTATGGCTATAGAGAGAACTTTAGTAAGAATATTAGCCTCGTAGGGAAGGGCACATTACCCATATAATACTTGGAGTTAACTCACTTCACTTATTTCGTGACTTTCCATAATTAATAAATTCTCACTCAGTTAGGACTTTAGTTCCATTCTTGGATGCTAGTCTTATTCTAGGAGATTTTTTCTATTATGGAATGCATGTTGACTTCATGTAGATTTCTCACTAAGTTCACACCTAAAATTTTGACCTTTTATTATTATTAGCAACTTTTGACTTTATTAATTGTTGCTATTGGGAGAAGTTACTCTTTTACTTGAGCATGCACATGGAAATCCCAACCTATTCCACATTACTCCTCATGTGGAGATTCCTGTATATTGTACTCACTATCAAGGATACATGCATTGTGATTAGAGTTGGTTTCTTAGTCTCTTATGTGTGAAKATTGATTCTATTTTTCTCTCTCCTCTCTCTCTTTTGCAATTAGCTAGTGTAGTATTTCCTTCTCACAATTAGGTCTTGGATTGTGGTTTAATCCTACATGGTATCAGTGCCATTATTGTGAGGGACTATTCACTATTATTGCAGGTTTATAGATCAAATTGGAAATCCCATAGAGAAATATGGATCAACCATCTTCTTCAGTGATCTTGACACCCTTCAACTAATTTGAGTGGAAGCCCAAGATAGAGCTTCTACTTCGAAGCAAGGGTTTGTATAGGATCACCATGGGGATTGAGTTCGAGCCTACTTCAACCATAGAGAAATCAAAATACTTCAACAAAATGGATGAATCCTATGGGATATTGTGCTTGAGAATCTCTCCATATCTCCTCTTTCATGTCGATACTTGGAAGACTCCTAATGATGTTTGGACAAAGTTGAAGGATTTGTTAGGAAAGGAAGACAATCTAACTGGAGAATGATCTACATGCATTGAATCCAAGAGATTTCAAGACTTTATAGGACTACTTATGTAAGATTAAACTTTGTTTTCTCATGTTAAGTCTTGTGGAATTGATAAGAAAGACGAACAATTGATCTTTTCAATTCTAACAAAACTAGGACCAGAGTATTCTGTCTACACTTCTTCTTTTCTTACTACTAGGTTAGCTATGGGGTCTACATGGAAGATGACATCCCTAGATGATTTCATGGATTCACTTATCCATGAGCAAAAAAATATCATCCAAATAGGGGCACTTAAGAATTACAAGCCCCATGCGCTTACAACTCAAGGAAGTTCAAAGAAGAATAAGCAGGAGAATAAGGGTAAGAAGGACCAAGAGAACAACAAGAAAGGTAAACAAAAGTCCATAGATGATACTTTGAGTTACAAGGAATCAAAATGAAATAAGGATAAGATAAAGTGTTCCTATTGTAATAGGGGGTTCTATCCCGAGAGTTATTTCATGAAAAATACCATAGATTTCATGTCACAAACACTTGAGCAACATCACCTCAAGGATTTATTTCAGATAATGCAAGGAAACAACCATCATCAAAAAGAGGTAATAGTCATTAATTACATGCTATTTCATATTATACTAATGCTTGAGTGCTTTATTAAGGGGCTACCCATCACATGGCCTCATTGGATAGATTTCTCTCATACTTGGAGACTTGTTCTAGACCACTGATATTCATGGGAGATGATTCTCCTGTAGAGGTGTGTGGTACGGGTAGAGTTGATCTAGACCATCAATGCTTTTAGGATGTAATTCATGCTCCAAATATTTGAGTGAATCTTCTCTCCATATATAAAATCACTCATTCAGGTTCAGGGAAGAAGGTGGAGTTCACTCCAGACTCTGTTATTATTTCTAACTTGTCAGATGGTTCAAAATTTTTCGTTGGTGAGGTTAATCACTATTCCAGGTTGTACACCTTATCTCACTTCACTCATAAATATTATTATGTATATATTCTAACACATGCTTTTTATAGCCCTAAAATTCCCTACCTATGCATACATGGCATTGGCCTTCCTACTTGATCCAGAATTGGATCTAGGAGCCAGATGGGGCTCAGAAAGGCCTAAAAATCAAAGTGCTCAGAATCTCTTCAAAACGGACATGTGCATAGGCCTCAATGATACAAACCCAATGCAACTTGAATGGGATCAAACAAACATTGTATTCTCCATATATTGCGATCTCTTCGTTTTTCCAAATAGACAAAAAAAAATGCTGACTGTACATTCCGTATAGTGCCACGTGGCAACTAACTGTACAGGCTGTATGACTGTACAATTGAAGTGGCAAGGTACAATGGATGCTGACATGGAAGGAGGTTGACTGGGCAGTTTATATGATAGGTGGACCAGTTATTGTGTGACATGTGTCACCACTACAAGGGTGACACGTGGCACATCCGTACGACTGATGTGGCAGGGCCGTACAGTTGTACAACACGTGGTATGTATAGTGGAATGTGAATGGGACAACACCTGGGTAGACAACTGGTTGAATCATCGATGGACACATGGAATGTTTTTGGGAAAGTGTGACGGTGCCACGTGGCACCCAATTATTGTTCATTTTTTTATGGAAAATTTTTATGGGTCAACGGGATTCGAGCCTGTGACCTTTGGTATGGGTGGCAAAGTGTTTGGTAGGGCCAAGATAGCTATCCCACCCATGGTAGTTCTTACAACCTATGGTATAAATTTAATAGTTAAAGTGAAATGAAATGTAGTTCGAGTAGAAAAGGGTTGGGGCCTAGCCCCAACCCCTAGCATGGTCTCATACGACTTAACAATATAACCATGGTTTGTTCCATTGTATTGGCACACGAGAGCTATCCCCAGTTCTATGTTAACACCATATGAATATGCAACATGTGACCAACCCTTTATGTATTGGTGCGGATATGTGGTAGGAAAACCCCCGGTTTCAGCACCCTTTTCCATATGACCCAGAGTCTATAGTTGGCGCAGATTTTCAGTGGTTACGTCGGTCAGTCAGGCTAGCTTTTTGACCAAGGCACGGAACCACTGGATATGATCATGGGTTAAACATAAAATATCATGTGGAGGTATGGGCATATTCCACGACCTGTGACCAAGGGCCGAGAGTTAAGGGCCATACCAGCGTGCACGCCAACCCAGGGGCACATGGAGGGTTCCCAAGTGACTAGGAGCCCGGGAAAAAGGGGTTGCGATCTAATATTTTTTCAAATATGGGTTTTCATACTATATTATAAATATTTTAATTCATTTTCATCCTTTTTTGGGGGAGTTAATCCATTTTTGGGAGATCTTGGGCCCTTTTTGAGGCCAGATCTTGGGGGGAAGTTGGGAGATGGTTACCAACTTCAGGCCTATATAAACCATAGGCTCTTGAATCCATGAGAGGAGCTTTAGCATAGGTTTATACTAAATATTTCCAAGCCAAAGCCTTTTTAATCCAGGGAAGCTATTGAGGAGAGCACCTTTGTGGGCCATTTCTGGGAGATCCATACATCCGATTTTAGGGCTGTCAGTTTTGTTGGGTTCTAGAGATATGGTAGAAAAAGACTAGATCAGTTTGTAACATTTTTGGCACTACTGTGATGTAATTTTAAAGCTTTGAACAAAAATAAGAAATCCTCACCCACTGAGACAAAGGCCCAGAGACGTAGGCGAGATTTTTGAACTTCGTTATCACTTTGGTGTTTTATGGTTTGTTGTTCTTCATGCTTATGTTCAGATATGTATATTTCTTTATGTCTGTCATATTTCTTCTATAATTCTTCCTCTTTCTCTAGTTTCCTAATTGGTATTTTATCTCATGCATAATAACTCAACCATTGTCATTTAAAAGATAATTTCGGATCAAGTGGTATCAAAGCTAGTTGACATTTGGATTTTGAGTTTGCATGACTACCGAGAAAACGACATCTATAGAGGGACTTTGTCAAGATGAGAAGGTTATGAAAAAAACTCTCTTTTCCATGTCAGAGATGGTGAAATTTTTGTATGAAGACTACTTGGAATGAAAGAGATCGATTCAAGTGAAAACTTCAAAGAACAACAAAAGTGAAGAAGAATTGAAGGAATTTCCTTCTACACCGAATTCATAAAACATCTATGAGGTATGCAGTGGAGGTCATTCATCAATTTTGCATAGTTCCCATCAATATGGTTCTTTTGGTGCATTTGAAAAACATACAAGAGGTATAGGTTTGATATTGCTAACCAAGATGGTTTATGAAGGAAAGGGCGTTGGAATTGAGGGCCAAGGTATCGTTAATCCCATTGAGGTTGTGGAAAGACATAGTTATTTAGGATTGGGATATGGCGAAGAGGAGATTGGAGATTTCTCCAAGATGGGCTCCAAAACATTGGAAGCAAGTAATGCTTCGAATGATCAGCCTAAGCCTAAGCAAGTAATTGCACGATCGATTCATGAAAGGTGATGGTGTATCACTCCTTGATGGTGATAGTGAATGAAAGTCATATCCAAATAAAAGTGAAGATAAAAAAGAAAGGTATAATGGTCATGATTTTTCCAAATCTCTTTTTGATTATAAAAAACATAATCATGTAATCTGAAACTTGTGGATTATGTACCCTTGTACTTTTTGTCATTCACCTAAGCATTGTGTTGCCAAGTGTTGGAAGAGAAAATATTTGTACAAGAAGTTTATGTCGACCAGGAAGGAGACACGACATAAAGACTCAACTCCAAAATGGAAGAAAGAGAAGGGAAAACAATTTTGGATGCCACAAACTCACTGCACTTATTGCAACAAGGGTGGACATCAAAAGGATACATGTTGGAAGCTTAATACAGAGCTTCGTCTAAATTAGAAGGACAAAAAGATTGTGAATGTACTCACGAAAGAAGAGGAATTACCAGTGAAGCAAGAGGAACACTATGAAGGAAAGAAACCAACCACTTGGTTTTTCCAGAAGTGGATGTCACGTCTTCATTGTATTTTGCTTCCATTAATGTAATCACACATGTTGAAATGATGACCTGTTATAACATCATTGTTGTACAACATCATGTTTTGTTTTTTTCCTTATGAGTATGTAATGAGTAAGGTCCATTTTGTAAACTTTTGGAGGAACAAAATATATTTAGTGGGGGGGTGTGATCCAAAATTGGATCTAGGAGCCAGATGGGGCTCAGAAAAGCCTAAAAATCAACGTGCTCAGAATATCTTCAAAAATAATGTGTGCGTAGGCCTCAATGATACAAACCCAACTCAATTTCAACGGGCTCAAAAGAACGTCGTATGCTCCAGATATCACGATCTGTTCCTTTTTCCAAACAGGCAAAAAAAATGCTAATTGTACAATCCGTACAGTGCCACGTGCCAGCTGTCTGTACAGGTCGTATGACCATACAACTGACGTGGAAAGGTACAATGGATGCTAACATGGATAGAGGCTGACTGGGCAGTTGATGTGACAAGTGGACCAGTTATTGTGTGACATGTGACACCACTACAAGGGTGACACAGGGCACATCCGTTCGACTCACGTGGTAGGGCCATATAACCGTATGACATGTGGAAGACATGGTAGGTACATTGGCATGTGACTGGGCCGACATCTGGGCATACAACTGAAAAAATCATCGATGGACACATGGCATGTTTGTGGGAAAGTGTGATGGTTCCACGTGGCACCCAATTATTGGTCATTTTGTTGTGGAAAATTTTTATGGGTCAACGAGATTCAAACCCATGACCTCTGGTTTGAGTGGCGAAGTGTTTGGCAGGGTTAGGCTAGCCAACCCGCCCATAGTGATACTTACAACCTATGGTCTAAATGTAATAGTTAAAGTGAAATGCAATGTAGTTCAGGCGGAAAAGGGCTAGGGCCTAGCCCCAACCCCTAGCGCGGTCTCATATGACTTCGCAATATAACCATGGTCCATTCCATTGTATTTTCTCGTGGGAGCTAGCCCTGGTTCTGTGTCAACACCATATGACTATGAAACATGTGACCAACCCTTTATGTATTGGCATGAATATGTGGTAGGATAGCCCCCGGTTTCGACACCCATTTCCATATGACCCAGAGTCTACAGTTGGCGCAAATTTTAAGTGTTTAGCGCCAGTTGGTCGGGCTAGCCCACCAACCAGGGCATAGAACCACCGGCTATGACTAGGGGTTAAACAGAAAAGAGTGTGTGGAGGTATAAGGTGTGGGTATATTCCACGACCCGTGACCAAGGGCCGAGAGTTAAGGGCCAGACCAGCACGCACGCTAGCCCAAGGGCACATGGAGGGTTCCCAGGTGGCCAGGAGCCCATGAAAAATGGGCTGCGCTCTAATATTTTGTCAAATATGGGTTTTCATACTATATTATAAAGATTTTAATGGATTTTCATCCTTTTTGGGGGGAGTTAATCCATTTTTGGGAGATCTTGGGCCCTTTTTGAGGCCATATCTTAGAGGGAAGTTGGGAGATGGTTACCAACTTTAGGCCTATATAAACCAGAGGCTCTTGAATCCATGAGAGGAGGTTGAAAAAAGGTTTATAATGAATAATTTCCAAGCCAAAACCATTTTTATGCAGGGAAGATGTTGAGGAGAACACCTTTGCAGGCCATTTATGGGAGCTCCATTCATCTGATTTCAGTGCTGTTAGTTTTGTTGGGTTCTAGAGATCTGGTAGAATAAGACCAGATCAGTTTGTAACCTTTTTGGCACTACTGTGATGTAATTTTAAAGATTTTAACATAAATAAGAAAGCCTCACCCACTGAGACAAAGGCCCAGAGACTTAGGTGAGATTGCCGAACTCTGTTATAACTTTGGTGTTTTATGGTTTGTTGTTCTTCATGCTTATGTTCAGATATGTATATTGCTTTATGGCTGTCATATTTATTCTATAATTCTTCATGTTTCTCCAGTTTTCTAATTGGTATTTTATCTCATGCATAATAACACAACCATTGTCGTTTAAAAGATCTTTTTAGATCACTACTTGCATAATTTTCCATTTCACTGCTGAGGAACTCTATTTAAAAAACTATTTTTTGGAGCATGTACGTACCCTGATGCACTACTTCCCGCGTACATATTCTTTTTGCATGCTAGAAAACCTGTGTACATACGCTAGCTGCACACTAAACAACCCGCATTTACCTCCAAAAGTTGCAAAAAATAAAAAGTTGTAAGGAATTCATGGAGTTTATGGGATATTGGAGGTTTCCCAACCAATTCACCTGCTGTAGACCATCCCCAAACTGAATAATTATCCTTTTGTCATATAAAATGGGTTCTTGGGGTCTCATTCCAACATCAAGAATTAGAACCATGGAACTCTTCCCAAATCCCTTTCCTTCCTTGCCTAAGTATTTGCATCCTTTTTTGAGTTCTTGCCTCAACATTCCCTCTCTAGCCTTTTTCTCCCATACAATCCCTTCCCTTCCCTTGAAGTAATCAGTTGATTGTGAGAGAAGGAATTTGGAAGGTGCACTTGGAGAAACGTCAAGAGGAGCCCAGACCAGGTTCGCGGAGCATTGACCTGCAAAGGTTGTAATTTCCAATCTTTGAATATTGAATAAAATGATATTTTTCCTTGTCCCAAATGATATCTTTATGTCTTTTATTTGGTTTATGCATAATGAGTTATATATAAACCTAATTTATGAATATAAATATAATATTTGTAGCATTGTTTTCCTAAGCTTTGATTCAGGTCAGCTTTGGGAGGAGACCAACATCCAAGGAAGCAACAAAGCTCGAGGAGGTCAACATCGAACTCTTGGACCAAAGGTACTGCTTCTGACTTACTTTTCTATTAATTTCTGTTCATCTGTGTGGAATGTTTGGGGTAGTGTAGGAACTATATTGTCTTTTAAGGGAATTCATAGCTCTATCTATACTTAGAACCCTGGTATAGTTATAGGGGGATTTTCTCTCTAACATAATTGGCAAATCCACCGAGGAGTCTCTCTAGGGTTTTAGAGGGAGTTTTTTGGGTTTTTAATTGGTGTCTTGATTGCCTTTTGAGTTTCAATCAAGTTCACTAAGTCTTTTAAGGGTCTCTGGTCACTTGCAAGGTGCCTACTATATTTCCCTACCCAGTCAGTATGCCTAGTATTTTTCTTTCTGAAATGTCTCAGAGGTGTACGCGCTCTTCTTTGGATTAGCCCGCGTACATACACACCCTGCACAATAGACATCTCACGTACATATGCACGCCACTGATGCAAAAACCCACACCTCTCTATCTTGAAAGTGTTTTTTAACAAAGAGAGGTCTGTCTCTTTCCTGATATAAGTTTAGGCTTCTCAGGGATTTTTTGGACCTTCCATAGTCTCTGTTTTTGGCCTTAGCTTGGGTTAAAGATTCGTTGTTAACTTGTGTCTTAGTTTTCTTTTGTTTTCCCTAGAGGTTTAGAGTGAAATTTTAAGTTTTATATCCTCCTTC